>OAMK01000002.1:40440234-40599694 GCA_900205225.1 Saxicola maurus maurus
AGAGAAGAGAAGAGAAGAGAAGAGAAGAGAAGAGAAGAGAAGAGAAGAGAAGAGAAGAGAAGAGAAGAGAAGAGAAGAGAAGCTGAATGTTTTCACTTTCATAATATTGTATTTTTCTGTGCAAATGTCTGTTTTCATCTGGAATGGTCCATTTTCTCAGATATTCATATATTCCTTCAAAAATTNATCCCAAAATATAAGACTTAGGATTGATTAAAATTCATCACGTCAGCCTTTTCCATCAGCAAATTGCTTATGTAGTAATTCATGCTCATTTCTGAAACAAGTCAGGTTCCCCAACTGATATAATTTAGTNACACTTTGAGGTACATTGATCAACTCCATTTGAAGATTTAGTTAATTGTTTTTAATGGATGAGTGACCAAAGTATACTTCCAGCTTCTGAGAACTTTTAAATGTCAAAACAGGGAGCACAGAACTTGCATTTTCTGTAGATTTGTTGTGAGTGTACTCCAATATCTTCAACATCAGTCTCATTATACAAGATGCAAGAAGATTCAAGGTAAGCAATCTGTAAATAAAATAAATTTCTTGCCAAAGTGATAGTTCTTTGTCTAGTTTTCCCCTGTCAGCACTTTCAGAATAGAAAATAATTAATATTAAAAGGTGTTTTTGGAAGATGATTCCATATGTATGAGTTTTGTATCTAATAAGATTTATTTGACTGGTCTTAAGAAATCTGGAGTTTTATTTATTGTTATAATATAATACAATAATAAAGCACAACATAAGCATGAGTATACAGCTACTAAGGAACATGTTTTTACAAGAGCTATGCACATAGGGCATACCATCTTTTTGTTAAAATCTGAAAAAGTCTAGAAACTTTTATGTCCTCTGTATCATGTTTATTGTGGAGTTATGTTCTGTATGAAGTTTAGTATCTGTATGAAATTCTGTGCTGTGGGAACTACAGCTCTGCTTCCTTAAAATCTCTTAAGCATCATATGCTTTTTTAAACATTCATGANTAAATGAACTCTAGGGCTACTAAGTTGAAATTGTGCTAAATGGCACTTTCTTCTCTCCAGTCTTCTTTGCAAAGTACAAAATCCTCACATGGGTTATGTTAGTCTTTTGGGAAAAGGCAAAACTGACAGCACAGCAGGCTTTGCTGATGACCTAATTTAACATCACTTTCAAGGAATTACTTTTTCAAGACCATTGTTTGAGGATTTCTATAAAACTGGTATTCCTTCCAGAATTATCTTTTGAACAAAATGCGAACCAGTGACCTCTCTGGCACTAATATGCATAACATACTGAATTATCTCTGTGAAGATAATTCTCAGCTGTGCACTATATTAAATTTGAATGTGTTCATTCATACTGAATGNTCTGCTGAGATTTCTTCTATCTGCAATAACTCAGAAACTTTCATGTGTTTCTGTAACCAATCCNAGGTGACAATAATAGGTCTTGAAGAAATAATAACATATACATGACAGCAGAAATGAAGACATATTTATTTTTCATTGTGGTAATACAACTGAAGAATTACTGGCTTTTATGCAAGAACATATTAAATTACTTTATAGTGCAGTTTTGGATGATAATTAGGGATTATGTAAGGAACAGGGGGAAAAAGAAGTTGCAAAAGATGATTACCTGAACATTATTCTCTGTTTCAGGTAGGTAAATACTGAATGGNGTCATAAAGAACTAGAAGTTCTAGGCTAGTGCTAGTTGAAGTGAATATTTAATTACAGAGAGGTAGCATAGGAATGAACTGATGTTCAGCTCTTGAACAATGACAAGTGGACTGGCAATGATGTATTTTGTCTTCTGACCATTTGCATAATTTAAATACCTCTTAACCCTAAGAAGAGATATATTTCTTTCTGCTTTATTATTAAATAAATAAATAAATTTACAAACAGTAAATAACTTTACAAACCTACTCACTGGTATAACAATGGTAGAAATATTAATATTTTTCTTACTAAGCGTCTAGAGTTAAAAGGATTTCTACATTGTTTGTCAATAATGTGAAGCATAATTCTAACTTGATTTCCAAGCCAATGGAAAATACCAGGAAAAGCATAAAAAAATTATATGGTAAAATATATAAGCAAACCCAAAACATATAACCAAGTATTCAAAAGTATGAATAATGATTATATAAGGACTAGAAAACAGAGATTAGNTACTAATTAGGACATTTTGCAACTGTTCAGAAGAGCTGCCTTTTTTATTGTATTATGCTTATTTAGAATGACCCAAAAGGAAAGTCGACAGAAGTAACCATAGAAAGTGTTCTGGAACACAGAACTGCATCCTGCATTTCAGTGTCCTTACATTTCAGAGGAATTTAAGAGAACACATGAATTCTCTCCTGCGAGACACATTAGCAACTCTGTCTCCCTACAGCATACTCTGAAGCATAATAATTTCTTTTAGTCTTTTCTCTGGTGTCTGGGCAAGGTATTTGATTCCCTACAGTCATTTCTCTACAGTCTCTACAACTCAAACTAACACAAAATTGAGTTTTCCTGTAGTATGAAACTTTTCAGCCTTCCCTGTGGATCTTGTGAATGTTTTCGTAGAATTCTTGAGCTAATTCTGCACCAATTCATGATGCAGTCAGAATTTCGTGCATGTCCATTTCAGTACAAGTGAAAGATGTCATTTTTTTTTGTGGCACATTAATTGAGACATCAGATGGTAGGCAAGGTCAGATTTTTATTTTTATATGAATAACCTAATGCTTGATGTGCTTTTATCAACATCTTTACCTCAAAATATTCCAGTGATAAATTTTACAGGTTTTTTTTTCACATAAGCAGGTATTGTTGTCTAAGCTTATAAAGGTCCATTTAATGAAGTCTAAACTATGCCACTTGAACTTAATTTTTAAAATTAAGAATCCATGTAAAACTTTAAAATTTCACCTTATACTGGAAATTGTCTGTCAGGTTTCAAGTCTTTTAAAAAGTTTTATTTAACCTTGGCCTTCTAGCATAATGCAGCTTGAGATGGTAATCCTATACGCTACCTTTCCTTTCGGATACAGCTACTTTCTAAACTGGAAATTACAGACCACGTTGGCAACTTAGTTGGATCTGATATTCTTCTGCNTTATTGGAGAGGATAAAGAAAGTAGGTCACCCGTAATAGTTTACAGTAACACTGCACAAGAAAGAAAGCCTTGATTGTCCAAGTGTCTCTGCAGGAACACTTCACCCTGTTATCTCGCAGGAGGGCCAGGTTTGAGTGTTCCCTCTATTGGCTGACAAACAGAACTACCTTATCATCAAAGTCAGCTGTCAGCAACTCTCCTCACTTTAAAGGAGGAGAGCAAGGGGGTAAGGAAATAGGAAAGAAAAGTATAATCTCTTAAATAAAAAAGATTTTCTACTGTATGTCAGAGAACAACGAAAAAACCTTCTTAACAAAGAAGAAACCTTCTGAAATTTGTCATGTTACAATGCCATATTTTCTGCAATAATTAAAACCATTTAAAAATTTATTATATTATTCAAAACATATGACAATATAACTTCAAATTCATGCTGTACAAAAATGTCACATTTTAAATGTGTTATCTATTTAAACATTGAAGATACTTCTTTTCTAGAATAGATTGCAACATGGAAGAAAATTGAGAGAGNGTAACACCATGCTTCTTTATCAGTCTGGCCTGCAATACATGAGAAACTAGTATCAATGTAGCTGACAAACACAATTTCCTTTACAAAGAGGAGCTTAGTGAAAATTTAGCTTGTGAGTCAGACACAGCCTAAAAGAAGAAGTTTTTTAGGATTTCACTGGTCTGGGTCAGTATCCTGCAGGTTTCTGCCTGGAGGGGAGAATAATTTTCCAGAGTCCCAAAGTGTACAGCTGGTTGGCAGAGAGGTCAGANCATAGCTGTCTTTTCCTTTCTTCATTTCTCTTGCATTCAAGAGTAGGAAGCACAGNATGATAAGGACATATATGAGTACTTGAAGCTAAATTCAGCTGTCTAAATATAAGCAAGCATCTGTAAACATTTTCTACAGCCTTTGGTACTCTACATGAGCCACAGTTGCTTCTCCTTAAATGCAGGAGATCCCTTCAAATGGGAGAGTCATAGAACCATTAAGATTGGAAAAACCCTCCAANGTCACTGTCCAGCCCTTGACCAAAAANCACCATGCCACCTTGATACCATAGCACTAATTTTCAACAGAATTTGAACATCATTGTCATTCATGTCAAAGTATTTTGAGACTTACTTTTCTNCTATTTTTCTCTTTCTCCTATAAAATTTACAAAATGTTATTGATTTGTAGATAACTGAATACTTACTGAACTTTTTTCATTAATTCTGCCTTATAATCTAGTCTCACAATTCTTTAAAAGGAAGAAAAATGAATGTATGTGATCATCTACTCTTACTCATGGGCTGTCTGAGGAAACAGTTATATGACTCAAACAAATCTACAGGGTTTTCTATTGTGTTGTAAGTAGATATTGGAAAGGTGCCTTTTTTCCACAACTTTTTAGGTACATCTAAAATAGTAAAAAAGTCAGGATCAGAAACCTTCCTCTGTTCTGTTTAGTTTACCATTATAGTTGTTAAATGCAATTAAATCAAAATAAGCAGTCAACCTATTTTCCTCAATCCTTGCTTTTGAATCTCTGTGTTAATTTTAGAAGTGTGATTGTTCTCACTGCAGAAAGGTTTATTACTTTTTGGGTGAAAGGGCACAGTGTCTGTTACTGAAACATATGATGTATTTTTGTCCTCAAGTGAAAAACACAAAACACTACCAGCACATCTTGTTCAATGGCCAGACCTCTTGCTTGGAGAAAAAGATTTGTTCTNTTGTGATCCCTATGTGTCATTCTCAACATTTTATCCCCAGCTTTCTTAGTTGTGTCATCCCTATTGGCTTCAGGTGTAATGACAAACTTGAAACAAAATAAATATAGCAAATATTTGTAATTTTAAATAATTTTGAATTACTAGACTGATGACAATTTTGACTGTACAATTTCAATTTCAGATTTAGGCAAAAATGTTTTTTGACCTGAAATTACTTATATATGTATATATGTATATATGTATATATGTATATATGTATATATGTATATATGTATATATGTATATATGTATATATGTGTGTGTATATATGTATATATATGTGTATATATGTATATATATGTATATATATGTATATATATGTATATACACACACATATATATATATCTCACAGGATGCCTTTAGGTTCAGATTAAAATGATGTTGTAATATTCACTCTGTCACAGCAGAATCACACTAAGAATTGCTGGACAACCATACAGCAAGTGAGGGCAAAGCACAGGAGCTCATAGTCCCAGCATTTTAGACTACTCATGATTTTGTTCCTTTTGATTCTGGGATTTTGTCTGGGTGACTATCTCAGGAGTGGCTGTCTGAGTTTCTTATGTATCTGTTACATATGGATGAAGTGCAGTACAGAAAGGGGCTGTCTGAAATAATGTTCTCTAACTTTGTAGTATCCTTGAAAGTCTCAGCCAAGTTAAAGGCAGCATGAACATATTTTTGTATTTTAAAGACAACTACTCTACCTTTCAGCTCAGACTCTTCTGGGGTTGTTTGAAGTGTGTGAGCAAAGACTATTTATTGTCCAATGATCTGATAGTGAATTAAAAGGTGTCAGGTATATAATGGCATATTTTTTCCCCTCTCCATTTACTCCTTCTTTGTAATGANTTATAGACAAAATCACTGCTTGTAGAACACAAAATGAATAATATTTCATGTAGAATTACAGTTTAGTCTTTGAGTTGAAACTATTGTTGGTAGTACCACAATNTTCAAAACATCGAAGGGAAATTAAAACCAGAAAGTAAAGAGTCTTCACAAAAAATCTCCCCAAAATAAATTTAAAAACCCCATACTACTGAGATTCCAAGTTATTGTTGTTTACATTGTGATTATTTAATAAATTAGATGGATTTTAGAACTGATCATATTTAGAAGGGATTATTTAGTAGCAAATTACACCTTCAGATGTTAATGAAAAAGTATTCACTGTTGAGTGGGCTATATTTAAAAAAAATAAAATAAATTCTAGCATCTTCTTTATGGGCTCTATCTAAATTTAAAGTGATTTTTTTTTTTTTATTTTTAACACTTCAAATACAACTAAACAGTATGATAGGATAGAGGTAATTCCTGCATTTTTGTTAAGAGATGTGATGTCATGCAGGGTTTTTACACTGAATATGCAAGAGGGCNAAAATATTTTTTTTAATTTTGTGAAATTTATAAGACTTTTTATGACCTGAGAAGCTGCTTTTCATCTGCACCACACTCTTTGCCTGTATCAAAGAGACTTAAAAAACTTTCAGGTTCTCTTTCTATTCAATGCAGTTCCACTTCCAAATTCTTATGTATCTGAAAACATTCTTCTGAAAAAAAAAGTCCTATTGATTTAAGGGGAAGCCAATTGTAAATACTTGCAGCTAACATTTATGGAATTGTTTCTGCTAGCCCTGTAGAAGGCATGTATATATTANCATCATGCAAATTCTTACTAAAGAAACATCTGTATCAACAAGTTTGAATTTCTGTAGTGCTCAGAGACTGTATTTTCCAGTATACAATTTATTTCATAGGACCACACCCTTACACACCCCTTTTCAGTTCAATACTTTTTGCCATAATACTTATTCAAATCATATTGTGAAGCTGCCTCACTGTTAAGATTAATATTATCTGGTTCAGAGATTTTCTATCCTTTGTACTTTTACTTTTTCATTAGTTTCATATTATAGGTCAGANTTACTTAGGCATATGGTGACCATAACTCTTGGAAATGATGTGATNTTCTCCAGGTGAAGATTATCTCTCTTCCAGACTAGCCTAAATTTCTATATATTCTGTCACTATGAGGCTTTCACATATTCCAAAATATGTCTTAACATTTCTTTTTCCGTCTTTTAAAATAGAGGGATGGTATGAGCAATATTGTAATAAAACTGCTATTTTTTTAACAACTCTTTTTCCTTGGATACTCAGTGATTTGTAGGTAATAACTATCATATCTTTTAAAACACTTTTTGCTTGTACTTATGACTGAGTAAATTTAGCCTGAAAGCCAAGGCATGGTGATACCTGATTTTCTAACTCAATAGGCTGGACAAATATAATAAATACTAAAAGCACCTGAAGATAAACAGAATCAACANCCCACCTCCATGCTCCCCCAAAAAATCCATGAACGCCCTCAACTCTAAAACTCCACTGCAATAATAGTGAAGATCACATTATTTCAAATTCAAAGACCTAATATATCTTTTTTCAACCCCAGAAGAAAGTTCCCTCCTTTAACAGACATATAAAATTTTAAATTGCCTATGTAGGACACACATAGATGCTCCTACGTAGGGCAATTTACTGTTAGATACTAAAAGCACTCAGGATATTTCTGCAGTGCTTTTTGAAGANGGGCCCCAAATTCTGGATATGTTTCAGATGTGCTGCTTGTTATCTGTGTACAAGCTGCAATCATTTATCTTTCCAACTGGATAAGTTGGGTAGAGTTGTTTCTACATGCCATACCAANAGCAGATGGGATCCTACAAAGATGGTGCTGATGTTTGGATGCCTACCCCTCAAAGCAGAATACAAACCTAATGTTTACCACTTCTGGTGCTGGAGGAGGTTTTACAGCCTGAAATGGTCAAAAAGTTGTCTGAAGTTAATCACTAGAAGACATAGACTCCAGAAAATACCTGAATCCCCATCTCTTTACACATCTCTTGCACCTCAAACAGATTAGCAAAGCTATATCTTCACTTAAGATGAAGAACACAGAACATTTTTGAATGTCCTTTTTTTTTTCTTCAAAAAGACTGATTATAAGATACTGCTCCCTGTCTTTCCTGTAATAGCCCAGAAACCAGAAACCATGAGAAAAACTTGACATAAGGATTGTAGGATGTCTAAAACACATCTTAATTAAGCATTATAACAAACATCTGTCTGGTTAGAGTGTTAATTTTCATATTAAGAAAAGTTTCATTCTGTGCTTATAAATTTGTTTTGTTTGTTTCTCTGTTTGAGTTTATGTTGGGGGTTTTTGTNATGTTTTGAGAAGTATATATAAGTTTTTAGTGACAACTATATCATTATAAGAATACATTACATAAGCATTTTAATTAGAGGAAGGATTGTTGAAAGATACTTTTAAAATCTTTCTGATATTCCTGCCTGTATGAGGAGTGTCATTAATTCACAGCTGAATAATACTAATAATACTAACACTTATGACCTGGCTTCCTTAGTGAGAAAGAGGTGTACAGAACAGTAAAATGCTTGCCTGAATTTTCTGCTTCCTTGTGGTTTTAGAACCATGTTTTAAACCACCTTCATGATTTCAGATACTTGAAGAGACATCCATGTCACCTAACATTAGCTATTGTACAGGTATTTTCTGTGATCTGTTTGGCCTGACTTCTTTTATAATTAATAGAAAAAGTAGNGACCTCTTAAACTGAATTAATCCAAACTATTTTACATATCTGTTTTAAGATAAGATGAATCACACTTACATATATGCCACCCTTGTTTACTCATGTTGTGTGTTCTCCTAAGTATTTACTATTTTTTTTCATGCCAGAAGATTGATGGTGTTAACTATTTGCATGCAGCTCTTTGCAGACAAGATAAAACACAAAAAGGATTTCCTTATCCTTTTACAATAGGCTCACAGGGGCTTTAAAAGCATGTCCAGCAGTCCTGGCACCATCTGGTCTAGCTCTTTCTACTGCTGAAAGGATAGGTATCTGATGGGTGTCTGTGGCAGCATTGGAGATGTTAGAAACAAATAATAGTTAGTATGGGACTTTTTCTGGTAAATTAATTTCTTGCTTTAAATTGCTACTAGAATTGTTTTGCTGAACTGCAAAAAAGTTAAGCAGGTTCCTCTGAATTCAACTTACAGCTGTCACTGTCCTCATGAAGCTGGCTGCTGCTTGGGCCTTTTACTCCCTGCAATTAGTCTCAACCTATCACCCAGTTTATAGGGGAAAAATTAGCATAGGCAGTATATGATCAGGAAAGTAAATAGATACAACATTTCTTGGTCCAAAGGTCTGGGATGTTAGAGTTCTTGAGCAGTCAATTGATGAGAAAATAAATTAAATTTCAGAAACAGCAGAAGTCTTCAGCTGTCTACTGTCACCTAGGACTATCAAGACTTAAATATAGACAGAGCTCTCAACCACTGGTCATAACACTGAAGATCTGTCTTCTCATTTTCATTTTTAATACAAGATCTTTTGTGGATAGAGACATATAAAAATATTGCAATTTATAATCAGCAAATTGCCCTTTATTTTCATTCATGGCATTTACTTGCTGGGATTAAGAAACACATTTGATGTAACCATGGATTGCTGTAAATAAGCAATGGGGTATTCTTCAATGAATCCAAATACAAGCTACCATGGACCTACTGAGTTTGTGTCTTCTTCCTATTATTTGGACATAGTCATGTGATACTTCAGGCAATTACTGTTTCAGACTGTGTAAGAACTTCCATGGCAAAAATGGCAACTCCAATGTGGTAAAAAGTTTCTTCTGCAAGCAATTGTATTGATTTCTGGTGACAGTGGAATACCTAAATGGACCTGGAGGTCACTCAAAAGATTTGTTTAAAATTAAGAGGCAATATGAAAACATATCTTACTTGGTGAAACACTGCATATAGCAATATTCAAGTTAATGCCAAAACCTGATTTTATTTGTGGATGCTGTATTTGTCTAGCAATAGCAATTTGTTCCTTCTTTTCTGTAACAGTACTGCNAATGCTTCCTTTATCATGTCTACTATTCATTCTGTTTCTAGAGAGGAATTTATATTTGTTGATTATTGATTATAAAATCTGCTGGGGTTTTGTTTCAGAAGCTTACCTAGTCCATTTCCTGGAGTATGATTACTGATTGAAGTACACCTATTTATCCTGTGCTTCTACAGTCCCTTGTAAATACAAACAAAAGCTCTTTTATGTGAAAAATATTTCTCTGTAGTGTTACTCTGAGTTCACTCTGTTATTCTACTCCTTCCCTAGGCATTTGCTGCTGGCCACTGCCAGAGTGATACTTTGGAGGAATTTATTCTGTTCTTATTTGTGGACCAGATTCCTGAAATGTCACTTCTACAGAAAGATGTTCCATCAGGGTATAAGNAAGGGGCAAACACCAGTTCCATCACCTTTTCATCCCCCACATTATGACCAATAATAGCCTCTGAGAGGGATCAATATCTAAAACAATGAGCAATCATTCACAGAATAGTTCTCAATGTTTCTGACCTAGTTTTCAAATATCCTGCTCCTTTTAAAAGAAACACAGAGCCTGCCAGATGGCAAAATAAAGTAAAAAAAAAAAAAAAAAAAAAAAACTGACAACAATAAATCCAGCACAAACTAATTATATTTGCATCAATTTTAAAATCAGGTCATCTACCAAAATTGCAAAGGCATGTTCAGCTGCTTGTATCAGCGTTTACAAATTCTTGGCNCTGCTACACAAAAACTAAAGCTGAAAGAAACCAAACACAGAAAGCAGCATAGAAATCAACCCAAAAGTTAATGAAAACAACAATATGGTGAGAAATTNCAGTTAAAACTGAGGGCAGATTTTAGTCCCTTCTGCAAGCAGAAAGAGGGGAGACATAGTGTGGACTTCTAGAGAAGGCAGCATGAAGGACCAGGCATAAGCAAGTCAGTATTATTTGTCTGAAGCNTCTGACTGTTGCAACAAGAGAGTTCTGTTTGGGAGAGAGGGTCCCATGGAGGTAGGGCAGTGCTGCTCTGAGCTAAATTCCGTTTTAGTGCTTGGGTCTCAAGTTTGCCTTGAGACTCATACTCAGTTCACCTGCATCAAGGGAAGGATGGAGTCCCAGGTACCTCACTAAGAGGGGCTTCAGGACTTCCACAGACTCCCAGTTTTCCCCAACTAATTTCCTGGAGGGCTCCAAAGGGCTAACTGTGCAGGTGTGAACAATATGACACAAATGGTGCAAAANTTCCATTTTACACAAGAGGCATATACCAGGCAAACAAGCTAAATTGTAAACTGGTCTGTCCACTTCTCTCTCTCTCTCTTTTTTCTTTCATTGACTCCAGATCCAAACCATCCTTGGCAGCAAGAAGGACATGGGANCTAAGGAATGGTCTTTTTCCTTCTCTTTCTCTTCTTTTCATTTTCTTATTCTCTTCTCTCTTGTTTTATCCCAGCAAGTGCAGCANTCATATTCTACTCCTTACTTCATACCTGAAGTTTGTTCTGAGAATTGGGAGCTTGGTAAAGTTTATTATAAAAGTTTAGAACTTGTTAGCCAGCACTTTTGAAACTAAATAGAAAGGTAGTTGCTGGAGTTAAGATGATTTTACAGTAAAGCTAGGAGTTCCCTGTCACATGGTTTGATGTTTGTGTTCAGCCTGTCAATTATTTATAATGAACATCACACATGCTTTATAATGAACACCACACATGGTTGTGACAGAGTGATTGATAACTTGTAGTGTAAAATAATCTGCATCTTTCACAGTTAGATACTGACACAATCATAAAAACTCAGAGCCATACAGCTTCTGTTGAATGGGACTTTAAAGATGGTGTAATTCTANTGATCCTGCCACAGGCAGGGACACCTCCCACTAGACCAGGTTGCTCAGAGCTCCTTCTAACCTGGCCTTGAACATTTCCAGGGATGGAAAATCTACAACTCTGGGCACCTGGTTGCTGTGTCTCACCACTCTTACAACCATGAACTTTCTCTTAACATCTAGCCTAAACCTACCCTCTCTCAGCTTAAGCCATTACCTCTTGTCCTCACTACATGCACTTGAAAAAAATCCCTATCCATTTTTCTTGTAGAATTTGGAAGGCTACAATAAATCTCCTCAGAGTATTCTCCAGGCTGAATAAGCCCAGCTCTGTCTTCATAGGAGAGGTGTTCTGGCCCTCTGATTATCCTTGTGTCCCTGCTGTGGATTTGCTCCAACAGGTGCATGTTCTTCTTCTGTTGGGAGCCCCAGACCTGTATGCAGCACTCCAGGAGGGGCTCACAAAATGAAGCAGAGAGCAGAAACATGTCTCTTGTCCTCATGGCCACCCTTCTCTTGATGCATTTCAGGGTGCAGTTGGCTTTCTGGGCTGAAAATCCATGTTGCCAGATTGAGCTTCTTGACAAATACCACCTCTTTCTCCTCAGGGCTGTCCTCANTCCATACTCTGNTCATCCTGTGTTTGTGCTTGGGATTGCTGTGACCCATGTGCAGCACCTTGTACANTTGCCCTGTTGAACTTCATGAGGTTTGCACAGGCCTACCTCTCACACCTGTCAAGGTCCCTCTGGATGGAAAATGTGAGCTAGAAAAATCTCACATTAACAAGAAATCCTTAAAGGCATCTAAAAGCNGATCTTCAAACAGCATGTTTAAAGGCATCAAGGTGGCTGGAAGAAGTTAAATCATGGTGAGCATCCTGAAAGCATCTTCTGCTTTTTGACGCTAACAGCTGACACAAGAAAAATGGGTAGAATAACAGCCTGGACACTGGGAGCTGTGACTAACTCAGTAAACATGATATTGTCCATGCTACAGGCCACAGTCCCTGGTAACTCTGTGAGACCTCTGGATTAAGCCTGGTTATGTGTTCTGTGTCTCCTCTTACTTTGGTCTTNGTTAGAACTTTGTTTCAGCTCCTTTGGGTGTAGCACCAATTGCCTAAACCTTATGACTCTTACTGAACTGTCGTACAACTTTATTTTGTGAAGTTCCATTTAGCAATGTTTTTAATATGGTGAAATATTAATACAACTACCATATAAAAGCCACTTACTATGTGTAAAATAAATGCTCTGCAGCCCTAAAATTAAAAAGCAATTAATTTACAGAAATGCAAATTTATGATGACAGCAAACGCTTTGAAGCTGTAGGCATGATACCAGAGGTTCCAGAACTATAAACAAACCACTAATAGCCTTTGATTTGCTATAAAAGAAATGTAACCTTGGAAGCTGGGCTAAGCTCTTTTTTTTTCAGCAGTAACAGTGAACAAATATCCAAAGAACAAGTATCCAATGAAAATAAACCCCAACATGTACAGTAAATAAAGATACAAAGAGGAATTGTGGAGCAATGGAGAAATAGCAAGTTATAGACAGTGTTACAGAAGGCATGGAAATAACCCCATTATTAGAGAATCTAGGGACAAGAAGCACTTCCCCATAATACCATATTCTCATGGGAAAGGGCTCATAAAGCTGGCATCTCAGTGTAACACACCCTCACACCCCCCGAGGACATCAGGTTTAGGAATCACACAGGCAGTGGGTGAGCATGACAACAGCAGAAGGAAGGAGTAGATGCACTAAATGTAAGCACTGAAATTCTAATCAAATCATTCATCAGAGAGGTTTTTTGTCCGGCTTTGTCTGATTTTGGATTTGCAGTTTGGTTTATTTTTTCAATTTTATTTGCTTTTCTATAATAATTAGATCTGGATTAAAGATAATTAAACAGTTGAGATTAAAATTAGATTGATCATTAAGTCTTGGCTTTAAGTTTGAGGTGTATTTCTTTTGTCCTCATAAATTGCATAACTTGCAGCACAATAAATTGGTGGAGAATGCATGCAGGCAAATATGTAATTCAAACACAGTAAGTCAAAAACAAAACCACAATAGGATCAGATGGGAAATTTCAAAATTACTTAGGCTTTCTTGATTATATTATTCCACAAACCTAAACTTTTGAAAATGTTCCTTCAGTAGTGGAGANCGATGACAGTAATTTTGATAAACATATTAAGGCATTTACACAATGTGGAAAGGCTTTAGTGAGGAAAAAAANCAATCTAAAACATCTCTTATAGAAGAGAGAATTGAAAGAGGTCAGTTTCATCATTATTAATGATTGAAGATAGTGAACAAATATCTTAAAGAATGGGGGAGAATGTTTGGGATAATGGACTTTGCCTTCATAAGTAGCCATTATATGTGACAGAGCTCTGCTTTCCTGGGAATTATTGATTACTTGCCTGGGAAGTTGAGAATTAATTCCTTATTTNATATTGCTCGTACACATATCTTTTGCTTTACTTATTAAACTTTCTCTGAATGCATGAGTTTTCCAATGACAGATACATCCCATTCATCACTGTAGGGAGATGAAAAATATGTATTACAATGCAGTGAAATCCACATGGATCATGAGACAGGATTCAACCTGTAAGAACATCATTAACACACATTATCCATGAAGAGTTCACCTTAGTAAGAACATCATTAACACACATTATCCATGAAGAGCTCACCTTAGTAAGAACATCATTAACACACATTATCCATGAAGAGTTCACCTTAAAGACCCACAGTAAACAAAAAAGAAACAAACCTCTCAAATGTTAATTATGCCTATTTTCATTAGGACTCTCTTTTGTTATCATTCTCAATAGCACTATGTACTGTGAGAAAAACTAGAATTGTGTCAAACTTGAGAAAATTCGTGCATCAGAAGGGCACAAGTCCTTCACGAGAACTAAGCTCTTTTATCTACTGGCACATTTCTTCATGCTTCTCTCTAAGAGTTAAAAATGTAGTAGTATGTTCAGAAGGAAGTTTGAAAGAAATGTAGATGTTATTTAAGTAGAAAGAGTCAATAGACTCCTCCTCTCTTGATAAATACAAACCTCTTTTGTATGGTGCACCTGGTCTTGTGAGCTATTTGCCATTGAGGAATCCAAATAATTTTTGTTAGGCATATATTTACAAAGTGAATTTGAATAGTATTAACCTCAACTGACCTCACAAAAAGAGTACATTGTATTTATTGAGATTGTATTTACTAACTCACCGCTTTTCAATTGTGACTAAGGCTTGGAGGAACATTTGTGTTTAAGTGTTTAAAACAGAGAATGGAATCTAAAGTCTATCTCCAAGTTCTTTACTTCTATTGATCAGGTGTTTTGAAAAGTATGCTCACTGAAGAATCACTGAGATTGTGAATAAAACACACACATTTTATCTAAACCAGAAAATGCAGACTAGAGCTGACATACAATAGCTCAGGTCAATCTAATTCCTTCTCTTAATTTCCTAACACAGGATGGCCTTAACCAAATCAACTGCTGAGAACAATCCTTGGCCCATGTTTAATTCCTAACACCACAGTGTTGTCAGAGTCCACAGGGAAAGAATATACAAATGATATGTTAAATTTAAGGAGTGTGGAAGATTTATTTTATGCTGATGCTCAAGCCTTGTTGACCAACTCTTACTTTTCAACTTAGACAGGTTGGGAAGCTAGAATTTATTCTAGAAATTGAATNAACTACTTTTGCCCTTATTTAACTGCATTCCAGTCCCAGCTGTCTCACACCATTTGAGATGCCTGGGGATGCAGTGGCTGTCATCCCAGTGCCACACCAGAGTCTCCAATAGGCTCTGTGCCAGATCTGCAACAATCACATCTGTTAGATGTCACAACAACCTCCATGCTTAGGTAGGTGAATTGGGACTCTGGTCTCTGCTGACTATGGTGGAAATTTCAATATCTAACTTATGTGCAGACTGTAGCATAGAGGTACTTACACACAGTCTAAACACAAACTCCACTACTACTGTAGTTTTGATTTCTTTTTGGAAAAATCTTTNAAATACCTATCTCTTAAAAAGCTTCTCCTCCTATCATATACTAAGCTTAATACTTAGTAGTCAGTCATTCATTTAGAATGTACAATGTTGACAGAATTGCTTATGTGCATTGTGATATAGAATTTAATGACCTGTTTATATGTCTCATTTTCTATCTAGTTGNACTTTATACTGTATTTTACTGATCAGCTATGACTGTAGATTGTTATTCTACTCATTGTTCAAATAGAAATCTCACAATTTATTCAGCTCACATTGTGTGAACACTGCTATGAACAGAGAATTATGGACTAATGCACCACAAAAACAGTTTTTACAGGCATCAAGTACTTTATATTCACAACAGTGTTATAAGAAAATTAATGCCATCCTATTTCTACAAAGGAAGAACTGAAGGACCAATATTTAAGGTCAAGCTCTCTGCAAGTTTTGAATAGCCAAATAAAATTACATGCTCTAGTGGTGTAGGGAGCACACAACAATATGTATTAACTCTGTGTAGCACCTCCTTCCTTCAAATTTTAAATTCCATTGATTTTTCAGTTACAGCTATAAGTGTTCAGCAATTATATAGCTTATACCAATAAGACAACAAANGGATACAGGAAATGAGAAACACTATGGTTAACAGGTTCTCAAATCACTTTTAAATAAGTTAGCATATATCAAATAGTAATTAAAGCTCAAGAAAAAAGAACCTGACCTGAGGGGTGGAATTTAGCTACTAAAATTTTCATCACACCTCATCCAGTGTACAAAATTTTGCAGTTTTCTAAGAAAATAATAATAGGGAACTCAAAGGAGAGACTAACAGTTTCAGAATTTCCTAAGGATAAACACTTTATTTACTTATGGGAAAATAGAGTTGTAATGTCTTGTTTAATTAGTTTTTTATTGCTGTTGTTGTTCTGCTTTTCAAAATACATTATTTTCTGAGGTGTGTAAACCTTGAATCTAAGTCCTTTTTCTGGGACCACAGTTCTTGCTTTTTGAACAGTGCCCTAGTTATCCCATCTATGATTCTGGATAGAATTTGGAGGTACCTCCTGAAATACAGTGGTAGAGACACTTCCCCCACAACAAGGGGTTTCTGAGAGTGCATGTCTCCACTGACATTTTACTCCTACATCACCTCATGTAGATTTCACAACTCTACCTTTATAGTAAAAATCCCCTATTTTCTATCTCAGGTGCCACTCTTTCTATGGTGCAAGTNTACAAAGAGAAGTTAAATATAAAATTAAATAATTAATATGATTATGACACATCAGATGCCATTAAAGAAAGAGCAGAAATGCAATGATTATATAGAAATAAAAGTGCCAATGAAAACTCATAAAACTTATATATTTTACCAGTTGGATGTGTGGTATAAAGTGAACGGAGAGGGAGGAGGGCAAGGCCCATCCTTTCATATAGTTCCTGAAGAATCAGCAAATCAAGAATAGGAATAATTTATTTGTTGTCTTTAGAGGCTGAGATATGAGGTGCTCCCTAACTACATAAATATTGATTAAGACTAAATTAATTAGAAATTGGNTTTTTCTTTCTACATGGCTTCACCAAGACAGCTATACAGCCAGCCTCCATTTCTGCCACTGATAGACACTTACCAATTGAATAGAGGTGACTGAGTATGATTAAACACTGGGATTCAGTTCCAGAAGTGACACATACCTTTGTCATTATTATGACACTGATTTTTCATATTTGAGAAATAAATTTGTCTTTCTTTCACTTGATTGATAAAGAATAATAAAGGGTGATTTTCAAAATGCTGAGGGCTGATTTGCTTCCTTGTGGGATTAATATGAGCTTCCTTGTAACAAGGCAGTAAAGAAAAATAGTGTTTATTCATTCAGATAACAGGGAAGTGCTTTAAAATTAATTTTNTTAATGTTCATTATTGTTTATATCTCTTATAATTTATTTTAAATTGTGAAAAGAAGAGGCTATTTAACCTATAGATAGGTTTGACACTAAAGTAAGCAATGTCCATCAGTTAATTAGGGCTTTTGGAGTCATCAGGAGCTTTTATACATTGAAGCCCTATGACAGCTTATGGAGAATAAAAACAGGATATTATAAAATATTGCCAAAAAGTGTGATCATTTTATTTATATATAAATAAAAGGCCTCAAAAGAAAATGTTATCACTTGCAGTTCAGGTAGTCACTGAGATTTGTCTGCATATTACATCTATGAATTTTTAAACAGAAAATAAAATTTCTTTGTAATGAGAGTGAGCATTGAAAAAATCTTACTTTAGGCAAAGGAGCTTTGCATTGTGCCTTAACAGCATAATTTGTGTAATCCTTTGCCAGTACAGTTAATCAGAGTGTAGAGTCCTTCCAAAATTATTTTAATANCTCCCTAAATAGAGGTAGTTCTTTCTTACTCATCATATCACTGCAGTCAGAAATCAATTTCTTAATGATTATATCTTATCAGAGGATGAAAAACCAAATAAATTACTCATATTGCCAGCTGTAACTGTAGCTGCATACATATTCCTTTTTTTCAAACTTCCTCTTTCCTCAGGTCCTAACTGANCCTTTTTCTATGACTTCTAAACTCTGATCTCCTAAATTGGGTGCTAGCATTAACAAATTATATCAATATGAGGACANTATAGAGCAAATTAATACAGGTTGGATCCTTTTATTATTATAGTTGATTTTTTAATACAAATGTATTACAATAAAATTAAAACAACTGTGGCATTATTCTGGTAATTATTTTTTCTTTTTTTTCAGAATACTTATAAATATTTACTTTCAGAATTTCTTTTAACTCTGTACTGTCAGAAATTTCTTGGTGTACTGAACATATTAGGATTCAAATATGTTCACTGCATAAGACTTATCAAACTGCACACATACAGACCTAAACTTAATATCTTTGACAGATTGTCTAAATGAGTATAAATAATTATTTTCTGGTTCTTCAAATGTATGTTGTAAGTAATATTAGTCAAATGTCTAATGGGCTTGATTCAGACTCTTATTTCAGAGGTTCTAGTTGAAGGGTTTNCCCATTTAGAGAAAGGAGAGAAGAAAGGAGTAGCAGCATGAAATTTTTTGTCTGGCAAAGTGAATGCCATATACACCTAGGAAGAAATGTGTTTTTATCAAGGATTACTAACAGTTTAATTCAAATGTTTGAAAATTGTTCCATTGAGTTGCACTGAGAGTTTGCATATCTCTGTTTAGCTTTGTTAAAGTTTTAGGGAACTGTAAAATGAAATACAGGTATATAGAGCAAAACAGAGAACAAAAACACAATGAAAAGGAAAAAAAAGACAGGACAGGTTTTTCTTCCTGCAACTCATGAGAGCATGACATTATTTGCAATAGAATGAACAGATCCTATGGCTCAAGAAAGCAGAAACTTTTTGTTACAGCTGACCTAAATTTCACTACAGATACTCTGATGGAGAGAGAAAGGATATGTTAGAGTCACATTGATATGTCAATTGGACAAAAGACACATAAGGTGCTGCAAGTGCTAAGCTGAATTTTGAACAACCTAATAATAAANGTTTCATAAAATATTTATTTTCTCAACTTTTCACCAAAAAAAAAGATAAGCAAATTACTAGTAAAATTTTTGAGGGTTTTTAAATTTNGATAGATCAATTACTACAGGAATCCCATTGCATTGCAAGTTTATTTTTCTTGTAATTGTGTCATTTCTAATATATTTAAAATTATAATAGCTGGGAGCAGTGTCCCAAAAATAAAACTGAAGACTGGTATGATAATGTACATAAGTTAATTAATTTATCTTGATTTCTNTTGACTTTGAGACTGTTATGAAATATATACTTCCACTTCTAAAGAGTGATCCAAATGAAAAAATGGCTCATCATTTTTATTCAAAGATGTGGCAGGGTAGTCAGGTTTGTTTACCACTGACTTACAATCTTTATTTTTTTTCCTTTTATTTATTTTTTTTCCCCCAGAGATTTTGGTGACTTTTCAAGTGTTTGATTCACGTGCTGTCTTTGCCAATTTTCAAGGCATTTCACATCTCAGATGGACAGTGTGGATAAGCTAGGAGAGTCTTCTCATTGCTTTTGGAATGAGGTTCTCTGAAGAAAAAATCAGATGAAGGAAGGATCAAGTTGGTAGATAAGTTGNATGCTCCTATTCTCAGCTCAAAACTTAAAGAGGGATTTCATTTGCCTGAAACAAAATTCCTTCTGGAAGGTGCATCTCCCATTACTAAGGATATACTTAAATAGAACTACTTATCCAACAATATTTGAACAGAATTTTCTTGCCCCTTGAGTTTTGTGTCACTTTCTTAAATTCATGNTGCTGCATGTCTTCAAGATTATGCCTATTGTTAAGGTTTAATTCTATGATTTACTATTGGGATTGATTTTGTTTTTTTTTTTCTGGGAGGATTGTTGGGGTTTTTTTCAAAAAGGTGCAAGTTTAGGAAAAGTGATAGCTCTGTGAAGGAACTACAGGTATTTAAACTTGCTGTGCCATGTAACTTAATATTTGGNTTACTAAATGTGTGTTATCATTAGCAGCTTTCAACTAAAGTCATCTGAGTCCCTGTAATAATTGGCAAGGTGATCTTTCAACTACAAAAGGAATCTAAAATATAAGCTGGCCTAGAATTTTTTTTATTGCTACTTCTATTATGCTGATTCAAACCTGTATTATATCAATCAAACATTGATTCAACAGGTAGAACAAAAAAAAGAGTAAGAGTATCTCACCCTACAATATTTAATTTGTGGNATTTAGGATATGTATTTCAGAAAATAATACTGTGGGAATAATTTGCCTTGTTCTACATACACTGAGTCTCATAGCACTAGATTTCATTTAAATACTAAAACTCTAGTATTTTCCTTAAATTATGATTAATCACTGTTTTACATCTGGCATATAAAGAAGAAATTGAGTCATCAGGAATAACAGAGTGAATTTTTTTCATGGATTCTTAGCAGCTAGAAAACTCTACTACCATAATCATGATATATTATGCTATTTTTCAAAACAAAAAGCACTAGCAAATTCAGAATTTAAAATACGCAGCTGAAAATTAGAAAATGNAAAATAACTCACCCTTAGAATTAGGAAAAAATCTAAAATCTTTGAAGTCAATAGAAACAAATAAAAAATAAATTTAAAAAAAACTAATAGAATTATCTTTTTTTTTTTCAGATAATCTGAGCTGTGTGCTCTGTATCTCCAAATAAAATGCAAATTATTGTGATGATACTGAAAAGATACAGCTATCCATTATTTCTCTTTCTTTCTCTCACTTCCTATACTCACCAACCATGAAAGCAGCTTCCACTCTGAAGTGATGCTGAAAAAGAAAGGAGCAGGTGCAGAGTACCCATGTCTGATCACATAGCCTTTTTTTCCCTCCAAGGTAGGACTGGAGCAAGAGCAGTCAGCTTGCCATATGGCCTTTTGTCCCAGGAGGGCANGAGAGAATTTAGGTCCTAATTCACTGGCCTAAGAAATTACTGGTAGTGGTTTCACTGATCTCAATAGGTGCAGGACTGAATCTTTAATTATGNTCCATCAGTCAGAGAGGAAATTTAAACAGGCAGGATTTTTGTCTTGGTTAATGGCTGAAACATCTTGGCAGCTATATAAAACCTAGGAACCTGCTCTCATACTATTTTTCAATGTTCTATGCCCTGCCTCATATTATTTCTTCAGACACAGAATTATAAACCTCAGTTAAAGGGTAAGAGGTCTTATTTAGGATGGCAGTATAACACTATGGTCATAAAATTATAGTGGCATAAACTCTATAGCTGAAGATTCAGGGCTGAAATAGAGTAATAGGTAAAATCATCATTGAGCAGGAATATGCNCACAATAACACATAAGTCTTTAAAAGTGTAAACAGCTCAGGTTTCACTTTCCTGTGGATCTACTTTTCTGTATATAATTTACATAATAGACATGAATCATTTTAGTTAATTTCCGTGATTATGTTTATACAATAATTATTTATATATTATATATTAAAGCAATTATAAATACATAGTAATGATCTTAATTTATTTTCTTAATTTATGTGCTGGAAGGAAGATCTCCAGATGCACTCACACGTAATATGTGGTTAATTTAGGTTTAGGGAAACCAATTCTTCCAAATCCATTGAGTTCTTATTCTAGATATATCTCCTATGCAGAAATGTGCACATACCCTGTTGAGCACAAAAGGCCAACCAATGCAAGTGCATTAGTAATCTGCTTTAAGAAGTCCACTCTTACAGCAGTTCATATATTATTTAAATAAATTATTTAGAAATACACTATTAATTATCCTTGATAAAAATACATTTCTGCCTGTGTGTGTGCAATGTTCTCCTTGATGGACAAGAAATTTCAGGCTGCAATGCCTGATTCAGCCTCACTAGAAAGAAGAGACAAGAGGAACCCACAGCTCCATAAGCTTTGCCCAGACTCATAACCTTCTTTTGTCTATAAAAATACCAGTTCCAGTAAGGCTGGGCTGACAATGCCTCCTGCCAACATGATTGTGCACATAGGAAAAATAGCACATATTGCACNTACTGCCTTCGCTTTTGGCCATCAAATCTTCTATTTTGTCAACTGTTTTAATAGATCCTGTCCCTCAGGGAATCTCTACCCTGCTGAAACGGTCAGCCCATTCCCTTTCTAAGCTGAAAATTTGTCACATCTGTCTCAAACACTAAGAGGGATGGCATTTAATCTTGTTACAGTCTCTTGATGAGGATAGCCTTCTCAGAAGAATGAAATGGCAGATAAAGAGGAAATGACATAGATCTCTTCCCTTTGCACTTATTTGTATCTTTTGNTGAATTAATCAGCCTTTTGAATTTTTTTTGTGTGTAGATGAAATTGCAAAAGCAGTATTTATGTATGTCAGTCTATAAATAATAGTAAAGCCACTAGCACATTTTTTTCCTGAATTTTTGCCAGTGCTTTCCCTTTGCACTGAATGTATGTTACTCACTTTTGGCATTGACATATTTTTCATTGTGCACAGATTTCAGCAACTATTGTTTNCATGAAACCTTAGTTTCATGATGCATTTTTTCAGTGATCTCATAAATATAATGACTTGCATTTATTTGACTTTTATCTGACATAATTAGTATGTTTTCCATAAGGGAGCACCCCATGTCATAGCAGAAGAGGCTCTTCTTCTTAAGAGAAGAAAGATCTTAAAGAAAGATCTTAAAAGTGGCAAACTGACTAAAAATCCCATATTTTGTCCCCCTGCACTTCAATGAGAAGAAAAGAAAGGCTGAGGAGGAAAGGGGGGGGGGAAGGTGTTCTAAAGGTTTATTTTAGCTCTCATTATTCTCTTTTAATTCTGTTTATAATTTCCTTTTCTTTATACCTTTTAAAGTTTTAAGCCTGTTTTGCCTTTAAAGTGTTTCCTCCTAATCCTTATCTCACGCCATGAGTTTTCTTCTCCCCTCCTCTGCNTAACTATAGGCAAAGAGAATGAATAAATGATTTTCATAGGTGCACTGGCATTTGGCCAGTATCAGCTCATGATGAACAGCTGTTCATGCACAAATATTCAAATTTTTCAAATTAAAATAAAATTATTTTACCAATGAAGATATTGTAAAAGATATAGAATAAANCACTTCAATTGTATGAACTTTTTGGGCTTTTTTAATTAATTTAGGATCTTATGCATCTTTTGAAGTTAGTAAAACTTATCTTAAAATGACCTTTTCCCACTAAAAGCAAATTTGAAATTTACTCTAGATACATAAATGCTTTAAAATATGATATCATTTTTTTCTTTTTAATTAACAGAACTTATACAAACTAATAAGGAATATATATTCTATTTTTCTTAAAGTCAATATCTAATATGGACAGCAGTTAATATTCAGTTGTAGTGGGTTGACCCTGGCTGGATGTCAGCACTCACCAAAACTGCTCTATCACTCCCCTCTGTAAGTGAATGGGAGAGAGAAACTATAGTGAAGGATTCATNGGTTGAGGTAAGGACAAGGAGAGGTCTCTCACTGATTGCCATAACGGTCAAAACAGACTCAGCTTTGGGATATTCATCCAATTTATTATGAACAAAATNAAATCAGGATAATGAGAAGTAAAGTAAGTCTTAAAAATCACCTCCCTCCTTCCCAAGATCTACCTCCTCTCCCCAGGTGGTGCAGGGAGTTGGTTATGGTCTGTTCATCACACATTTCTGCCTCTGCTCAGGGAGACAAGTCCTTCCCCTGCCCCACTGCGGGGTCTCTCCCATGGGAGACAGTTCTCCNTGTAGTTCTCCAACGTGAGTCCATCCCATGGGCAACAGATCTCCATGAACTGCTCTAATGTAGGTCACTCTTCTCTGGGGTGCAGTCCTTCAGGCACAGCCTGCTCCAGTGTGGGTCTCCCACAGGGTCANAAGTCCTACCAACAAACCTGTGCCAGGGCTCCTCTCTCCACAGAATTGCACGGTCCTTGCCAGGAACCTGCTTCAGCACAGGTTTCCTATGATTCACAGCCTCCTCTCAGGCATCTTTCTGCTCCATGAACCTCCTCCACAGGCTGAGGAGGATCTCTGCATCCCCATGGAACTTCATGGGCTGCATGGGCACAATTGCTTTACCATTATCTTAACCATGGGCTGCAGGAATATCTCAGCTCTGGTGCCTGGATCACCTCCTGCCCTTCCTTCCCCACTGGCCCTGGTATCTGTAGCATGGCTCCTCTCACATATTCTCACCCTGCTGTTCTCTTGCCACAATTACATATGTCAAATAGCATTTTTTTCCTTCTCAAATATATTATACAGAAGTGTTGCTGTCATTCCTGATTCAGCCAGCAGCAGGTCTGTCCTAGAGCCGAATGGAGCAGACATGGGGGAACAAGCTTCCAGCAGCTTCCCACAGAAGNCACCCTGTAGCCCAGCTCTGCCATTACTAAAACCACACAAACCTCTTATGTCAGTATAGCTTGAATATTAATAGCATAGNTGAATTTAAAAATTCAGATTTGTGTAGGTTGAATAACAGTTGCTTAGGGTGCAATAATGCATAACCTGAAATATCCTCATGCAAATATCTCAAAGCTTTGCAAGGCATAGACAAAATGTGATGAGGATGAAAAAAATCATGATTCATTTTAGCATTTTTCTTTATTCCCTCATATATATATTTTAATCCCTGGAAAGATCTCTGCTTTGGAAATAAAAAGATAGAACAATTCATGAGATAGCTTTTAGATTTTAGAATGATTTTAGAAATCATTCTGTGGAAGTTTCTATTTCTCTGCAAATAAAGAGAAGCCAGAGAACAACATTTCCTAGACCTTTATCAGAGGCAATTTTAGCTGAAAAGGTAAGATTACACTAGATTATATATTCTGATTTATTAGCAGTAGATAAAAAGCCCAAACCTGGTATACAGGATGCCCTGTATGTCACAAAGAGGAGGGTATATATGTGTATTTATTTATTTGTTTATTTGGTTGGTTGGTTGTTGTCTTCATTTAAACAGGGAGGTTTGTGATTTTAATTGGTGTGTCTGAGTGCCCAGAACCAACAAATATGTTAACAGTTTCTGATATGCAAAAGAAATGAATCTGTAGAGAGAAATGATTGTTGCCTATGGTCAACTCTGTGCAGCTTTAGAGGGTTCCCTTATGATGAGTTCTAATCTGGTCACATGGACTGGACCATAATTATTCTCAGCTAAGACTCTAATGCAGACACTTGCAGCAGATACCAGATGACAGCTTCATGTCTGCTACTGATCTCCTGGGTGACCTTATCTGAATAATTTTATATCCTTATCCTTCCTTTTTTTCTCTCTAAAAGAGGGTTAACAGCGCAAGTAGGTTGAGTATTAGCAGCATTACTACATCTCTGATAGAGTGGAATTTAGAGTGCAATGGTGGCATCATCCATGTGTAGAAGAAAAAAAAGCCAGCTAGCAACAGGTATTTCCTCATCTCCACTTTTTCTGTGGTCATGGAGGTGGAAATATATTAGCTATAAATCTGNCAAGTCTAGAAGTTGTGGGAAACTGTTCCATGTGGTAGAAGAGTGTCTTAATGATTGTTTCTCTCATTATTTATCCTTTTGAGAATAAATCAAAGGTTTTCATTAAGGAAAATTTAAGACAAATATTGAATATATTGGCAGATGAAGAAGAATGGACTTTATTAGGGGANGTTTCTGCTTAGATCTCTCAACCAGGGAATTGAATTGTCTTTGCTTTAGAAAGAAGGCTCTATTCACTATTATATTNTCTATTATAACCTTATTCAAAATAATGGGAAAACTTATGGCTCTGCTCCTTGGAAATAAGGGTTATAGATTCATGGCTTTGTAAATTCAATCTTTTTTTCTCAGATGTGTTGGCTCCTACACAGTGCTTCCACAGAGCTCAGGAATCATAACAGAGGGAACAATGAGCACTTCAATGCCAGTGAGTAACTCTTCCTGCTGATACCAGTTTTTGGTGTCATACAGCCAGGCAGGAATGATCCCATCACAACAGCAAGAANCATGTAAAGGCCATGCACCTTCCATGACTCACAGTTTAAATAAGATAGTAGCCAAGTCAACCACGGCAGCCTCCTGGTTAANAAAGACATCAGCTCTAATTCTGCTACAGTTTTTGCCTTTTTTGGAGCTGTGCCTGTGCATTCCTATGTGATGCCTGTTGTTTTTTTCCCGCTGGACATTGCTGCAGAGTAGTATGGATAATCTGTATACAGTTGTTCTATTTGTCTTCAAAATCATGGTGACAGCCATGGTTTTGTATCACAGAATCAAACCCACCCATTTTCATGTTTTTTGGCATTCCATATGTTTATGGGAAATATGTAAACCTGACATCTTCCTTTTCCTTATGCTTGCAAAAGAAAGCCAGACAAAATAATCACTTGAGATAAGATTCAGGAATTTTTTTTTTTTTTGCTGAGGAAATGGGCTGTGTTCTTTGGAAACATAAGCTTTCACCAGAAACCCCTTCCTGAATCTGCAAACTATTTTTTTTTCCAGATTTCATGTACATCTAGAGAAACTGAATAAATTTANTTGATTTGATAGCCTTTTTGCATTGAGTGACAAGAGAATCCTAGCAGAATAATTTTCTGTAGAGTCAAAGAATGTCAAGTGGTTGACCTTTTTTGAGTCTACACCAGTTTTCAAAATATACACAAAACCCCCAAGTGTTTTTGTTAGGGGTTGCAGAGTATTTGCCTGATAAGCCTACTTTGCACATATTAATTTTGAATATTTGGGAAATCCTATTAAAAGCCTTAAAAACACGGAGTTCAAAGCTTTTCAACTGTTCACGTTCCTCCAGGGTAAAGTATCCATACCAATTCATAGGGAAAAAAAAAAGAAAAAAGAAAAAACAAGAAGACACTATAGTTAAAGAAAAAGAACACTGAAGCTTTTAATATTTTTTGCATAGGACAATTAGCTGTGTTCCTAGATCTGAAGCATATCAGTGTATGTTTCTGACAANGCAGACATTCTGCATAATGTATCATGATTAACTTGAAATATAGGCTAATTATAGTTGAAAAGAAAATTATTCTGTAATTATCTTTGTAATCATATTACAAAATGTCTGCATATAGCCTAATTAACCAAAATAATAATAGGCGCTTTTTTTTAATGTTGTGTCTGAACTTCTGTGTCTAGATTTGTAAACAGATAATGTAGCATATGTACATATACATATATATATATATATTTATGCTTGCTAGTAGATAAACAGTGTGGAAAAACATGAAACTCTGTCAGCTGCTTATGTAATAACCCTTTTATGAGAGCAAAAGCTTTCAATAAAAAGGAAATTCAGATCACTGGGCTCCTTTTTCTATATCTGGTATAAATTATCCTTTAGTTAAATTATCCTCTGTACATACTCAACCCAACAAATGCAAGTCTTGGCTTCAACAGGATTAGAAATTCTTACACAGGATTTTTAAATGTTTTTTGTAATTCAATTTNAAATGAGAAAGGGAAAATTTGTCCTGCATTTGGTCCCATGAAATGGTGCAAGATATCAAAGTGTTTAATTTTTGATATCATAATTAAATGTAAAAATGCCTATAGAAATAATGAATGTATAATTCAATGCTCCCTGATCAGCCCAAGAGGTATTACTATACCTAATTTCTTTCTTTAGTCACAAATAACAGAGAAAACAAGGTTAAGATTATCGAACAATTGTGGGCAGCCAACTTGAAATTATATTGATGTGCTAATGGAATTGTATATAGTTATTTCCAAACATCTCAATTTTCCAATATTTTTCAGTCCCAACCTCCAAACTGCCNATGCAGCACAAGGTAAGGGACTGATATCCATTTGAGCATTTGAATCTCCTGTGGCACTGACGCAAATCTTCCACTTTTCTATTCTTTCTGTTCATTTGGCCATTTTGTAGCAGNCTCAGGAATCATCAGCTGGATCCCTCTTGTCTGCCCTGACTCAGAAGATATGACACAAGAGGGACACAGCTGTGCTGCAGCTGCAGAAGTTTTCAGTTCCTGGGGTAAGACCACACCAAGTGTGGAGTAACACTCCTGAACCAGGCAAGAAATACATGTTGTGTCAATAACACCAACTTTCTGCCAAGCACAATTATGTTTCACAATGAGCTCTCCAGTAAGATAAGCAGTGAAATCTGGAGAGATGATCAAGCAACAGTGTTTATATTAAGGTGAGAGGAACAGGTTTTCTGTGTTGTACCCATTTTGGTTCTTGGAGTTTGCTTATTTCCAAGCAAGCTGTTAATTCACTTGTCAAAAGTGAAATTGTAAACACTTTTTATTTTCTCCTTGTAATCCCCTACCATATTTGCTATTGAAAATACATCTTCTTCAATAAGTGAGACAGAAATCATACTTAGAAATAATTCNTTCTCTATGACACTGTAATTTCTTTTTAGAGCACTGTTTTGCTCTGTGAAGAAATTGACCTCTGGGGAATGGGAAGGTGGGGGTAATTAATAATATGGTTTTTTAAGTAAAATTTTATCTTACTTAGGTTTAGTCGTGTAAAAATNTAACATCTACTCCAGTCTGTCTAAAGATGTATATGTCTCGTAAAGGCAAATGATTCCCTCTGATTTCCTTTTGAAATAACTATAGATGCAACCTACACATCTTGCTTAGACTAGAAAACATTATATGGATTAATTTTTAAGAAAAATGTCCAGCTCATGTAATCCTNCTAACTAATTTAAAAAATGGCTAGAAATTCATCAAGTAAAGAATTAATTATTCATCATAAGCCCTGAATCCAATGCGTCCAATTACAAAATATTTGATTTTATTACAATCATATATTCTTAATTATGAAAAAATNATACTGCAAAAGATTGCTGTGCAGTATACTAATGTGAACATTTGGATGCTTAAATACNTATGTCAGTTTCTTTTTAACTCTGATTTTTAAAGTATGTGCCAAAGACATTTCCTTGCTTTGGGAAGGATCTTACCTTTTCCCCCTCTAGTCTATTAACATACAATATTTAGTTCAAAAGTTAATATTTCACCAAAGATGGCAGTATTTCTATGTTCTCATAAGCAATTGTGGGATTAATAGAGTCATTAAATAGTTTTTATTTGTAGAACCAAAAATGCTATTGTCAATGAATAATAGCTGCTTTATTGGAAATAGCAAAAAAAATAGACAACTAGCTTGATCAAAGTCTTTTTACCCTCTGCAGTCTCCTTCCCAGCTCCTGAAACATACTATAAAAAATGTTGAAATGCTCTGATCTATTTTTTGAGATAGGTTGCCCCACATTTCAAAAAACAGAGAAATCGTGTTAACATGGACTACATCTCCAGCTGTGCTAAAAAGCACTTTGAAGANAGATCACTAAGTGGACAAGCCAATATGAAAGAGGCACCCCAACAAAAGTGCTTTAGTCACTTAAAAAAAGAAAAAAAGGTGATTTATCTTCAGTATTCTCACTTAGTCGGCAAGACTGATGCTCAGTAAGAACAGCCATCAACATGCACCAGGCCAGCAACTGACATTAATGTTCATATTGCCAAGTTAATCATAGATTCAGACTAGTCAATAGTAAATGTAGTCCTGCACATCTCTTCCTTTGGACTTCAAATGGAGGCCACATTTTATTAATATATACAAATATTAATTTGCATACACTGTAATAGTTGTATAAATTGCCCAGATCTTTATCTTAGACTGAATGCATGTAGAAAGAGGCTGTGGGAAAATTTTCATGGAAAAATACACATTAAATATGTAATATTAAGACTAATACAGCCACATGCATGNTCCCTCTAAACACCTTAATATGGGATGCCCAAGATTTTTCTTGTGAAAAACATTTCCCATAANTCACAACAGGCTGTTTACATCTTGTCTAAATATTGCATGTTTTTTACTTGAGATTTGTTTTCTGTTTTCAAAAGCAGAAACAATAGTACAATACAGAACCATGTTGAATTGGCAATGGGATACATGCCAAGTAATTTAGNCATACCAATCCATAGGGACTGAAAGTTAAAAATAAAAATAAAAAAAGAACAATTATTCATTGCTTGTTTATGCGGAAACAAACAAAAAGCCCCACAATTCTATAAGAAATAAATCATTGCAAATCTAGGAAGAAATTAGCATGTTCAGTCAGGAATTCCCTTCTGGCATTTAGCTAGCCTGGCTGACCATAAACAAACTCAAGCTTTTGCAGCTTACCAGTACCCTTCAGTCAAATTCAATGCATTAACTGGTTATCTGAAAATATTTGTTATTTTTGCTTCTTAAGTATTCTGCCTACTGACCACCTTCCACAGTGGAATGATTCTTAAAATCCATTGTGATTTTTTTTTTCCATTTAAAGAAACGTACTTTACCTAAAAACATCTTTTATTTTGTGCCATAGGACAGCAGATCACCTAATTCAATACAGTACTAATCTTATCTAAAATAAATATTTCTGCCTTTCCAATCAGAAACTTGTGTTGGCATCTAAAATAAGTTGTNTTCATGCCTTGGAAGTCATGTTAGGACCTGTTCACTCTTTGAAGAAAGATACAGCTAAACTGAAGATGATAACAATAAAATGTTTTGAATGCTTGCTTGAACTTTGTCTCTCTGCCACATCTGCATGAGTATGAGATGCCTGGCANTGGAGCCAGCTGGCATGGTGCAGCCTGTGCAGGGCTGGCAGTGTGCTCTGCCCTGTTGCATCCTCCCTGCACGCTCCATGGCACGGACCCTGCTGGGTTTACTCATGCACAGGTGTGACTTGGCAGCCTCTTGTGCAACACACCCCTCCTTCATGTCTCACAGGGCACACAGAGCACACCCAGGGAGTTTAAAGGGGCCCAGGAACCACACTGTCAGGAGAGAAATAACTCTTGGAAGTGTNCATCCACCCTGTTGGTGTTGTGCAGGGACACCAGACAACAAATTATGAGTGGTCTCTTTCTTCTTCATCTCCCTCCCATAGTCTCACAGTCTATACTTGCTGGCAACAGAGACTGAAAACAGGTTCTGTGCCAATCAGAGCTCTCCCAGGGACTAAGTTCACTATCTAATCTGATGGCAGTGAAATCATGGAAAAGTGGTCTTGTGGCAAAGAACCTTCTGGCCTGCATCAGGAAAAGAATTTTCAGGAGGTTGAGGTGGCAATTAATCACATCCTGTGAGGGAGAAAGAAATCCTTCCCTTTACTGAGGTCACATTTANTGTGCTGAGTCCAAGTCCAGGCTCTCCATCATGAGGAGACATGGACATCCTAGAGCTGGTTGGCTAAGGACTTAGAGCAATATTCAAGACAAGAGACCTGGAAGTGTTCAGCCTGGAGAGAAGGAGATTCAGTCTGCAGAAAACACTTGATGAGGGGCAGCAAAGGAGTTAAAGCCAGACTCATCTGAAGGTGACAGGACAAGACTGACAAACTGAAATATATGGAATTGCATTTCAACATAAGAACACTTTTACCACAAGAGTGGTCAAAAAACTGAATGAAGTGCCCTTGAAACCCATCAGGGCCTCGAGACACCTGCAGTGTTTTACCCTGCTCTGATAAGAGGGGATTAGACTCCATGGTTTGCAGAAAGCCTTTCCCACCCACAATAATTCTATGATTCTGTGATTCTGCAGTTTCAAGCACTCTGTGGTGTCTCACACTGCAGACAGATCTTCCAAAAGATTTTTCTGAGGGTTGTCAAGTCTGTGGTGGTTCCAAAGGGAAAATCTTAAATCTCCAAACCCAGATGTTAAGCAAAGAAGGGCTAGACAGCAGAGCTAAACATAAAAGCAAATATGCTGATCTATTCCTGCATGNTGAAAGTAAACTCTAACACGTAATTTTTACTTAAAAAAAATAAAAATATCTTTCTTTGCAATCATTTTTGACGCTTTTTTCTCTGCCTATTGTTTTGCTATTGATAAACTGGTAAACCTAGCCAAAGCAAAATCTGTATCCCCACTACACTTGGCCAATACCCCTCAGGCTAAAGTGAGGGTGAACAACAAATAAGAGCACAGCAANTACAAATGCACAAATGCAGTAGTTTGTCCAGCAGTTTGTGCAGAGGGGCATATGGAAGGGATCCAGCAGCAAATGAGGACAGCACAGGACTGCTCAACNCGTTGTGATGTGCCACGGGGCACAAAACACAAGCCTTAACAGCAGCTACCATCTCAGCACATCAGAGACTTCCTCTCAAAGCCTGAGCTGCAGGGCACCCAGGGGTCTCCACTGAAACAAGTGACAGTGGTGCCTACACCTGCATCTGTGCTCTGGCTGAAAGGCTGGATTGCCCAGCAAAAAAAAAAAAAAGCCCAAACAACAACAACAGCTACAACAACAGCAACAACAAAAAAAAAAAAAACAAAAAAAAACCAAACCAAACCAAACAAACAAAAATCCACAAAAAAGCACAAACAAAAATATACCCCAACTTGTGGAGGAGATGAACAGACTGCAGNACCAGAAGGAATGAAAATGGATTGATGGGATCCTTACAGACCCCCTGCAGAGAAATTAACCAGGTTCCAAGCTGAACAGGAGGAACATTCATTAGATGTTCTAGAACACCAATTCACCTTCATAGAACTGCAGACTGGACAGGAGACTTGTGGAAGACATACATTCATCTGGAGTGGAGAAGCTGGAGACCAGGAAGGGTATTTCATCAAGTCTGGAATTATTCTAGAGACTGATGTTTGAACAACTGAAGCCCACCTCTGTGTTTGCTGGGAGTCTNTTGGTTTAGGAACCCTAGGCTCACTGGTTTGTTCTCTGCCAGAATGCATCTCTCCAGAAAAGGAGCTAAATTTACAGCTTTGAAAACAGTTTATGACAAATGTGAATGTCCATTTGGAATTACTATGCAAGAAAAAAAAAAGTACAGGTTAATTATAACAAAATTGCTGTCTAAGGAACAAAAATATAGATCCATGAGAATCTTAGCATAACTGAAACACCTCAAGTTCACAGCAATAAAGGGAATCTAGTTCTCCAGGCTGTGGCTTTTGGTAAAGTACAGGTTAAATTACTATTCCATATTTCTGATCTCGATAAAGNTCTATTTTTGATGTGTTTTCCTTACATTAAAATAGATATGTTAAATACCTTTCTTCAAATAAGAATAATACAATTCTGGAAGTGATTGCTTCTATTAATTCTAGATAAAGTATAGGCAGCTAGCATAAAGACTTTAAGTCACAAGAGAGTCTTATTGTAAAGGTAAATATTGAAAAAATATTTTTTTTATGTCAGAATTCAATCTCATTTCAAATTTTTGCTTTGAACTGATACTTAAAGAGGCTACCTGGAACAGAGGCTAGAGAGTGTTAAAGGAATAAAGTAATAAAGTAGCATTTATTAAAAGGCCTTCAAAGGACACAGCTTGGGCAGTACAAGAGCTGAGCCATGGCAACAGCCAAGAGGGACTCTGAGTCATGAGTTTTCACACTTTTATAAGTTTTGGTCCATTTATATATTGGGGTTAACTGAGCAATTACAGCTTCAGGTTATGACGTCCCATCCTCCCAGATCACTCTCCTCAATTCACTGTTTAAAATTTTTGGGCCTGAAGCTCCAATGGTGTCCTTGGTTCTCAGGCTGGAAAAAGATTGTTTAGTTTAACTAAACTGTGAGGAGAACTTGCTAACAATGAAGTTCAGAGTCACACATCACTGCAGTACAGAATCTGAAAATTATGAAAGCTAAGACTTAAGGCATCAGAACCATTGTTGAAATGCAATTTGATGTCTTATTTTTACTTGTTTACATTCTTTTAGAAAATAAGAAACTGTTCATGCATTTTCCATTTGTTTTGCAAGCCTCAGGAGTTTGGCAGTGTGTGAAACAGGAAGATAAGTGACAGCACTTGAGATACAAGAACNTAATGTACCACAGAACTGAAAGCAGGCAGTATTGACAAAGACAGGGGAAAACAAAAAGACACAGTGAAGAAAAAGTACCAGAAAAAAAATAAAATTTCTGCTGTAATTAGTGTATTACTTCTACTTGATTTAAAATAACTGGTTATTTTACTTCTAGGAGTAAGTGAAAATTTAGGGATGAAACTTAAAGTGTTGGTGTTTGTAGGAGTAGGCATGTNTAAAAATTGAGTTAATAATAAAAGATTTTACAGAGCCTAAAATTTCTAAACAAGCCTTCTAAGAAATTTGGGTGAGCTTGCATCAATGATTAATCTCCTAGTGGAGAGGTTTTGGTACTGCAAAGATGCAGTATGCATCTTTTGGCTTTGTTTTAACTGCTGAGGATTTAAACTGTGATTTTCTGAATAGTGAAAAGCGTACTTTTGAAAATTCATCAAGTGAAAAGATAAAGAGAGGGAAGCAGCTCCAGTAACATTAAGTGATGCTGTTGTGATATTCCCTGACACCTTATAAGTGTGACATGCTAAAAGTGGTCCTTTGCAAACAGTGAGTAAGCTGACCCATGCTGCTCCTACATATCTCCTGCATTGGCTGTGTCATACAGACACAAAACTGGCCTATGGATTTCTTTCTAAAAGATTGTGCTCCTAGTGCTCGACGTATCTACAAACACTCTCAACCTTATTGTTGTCTAAGGTACCAAGAACAGTTAGAATTTCTTTCACTCAGGCTATTTTGTATCTCAGGGCCAGCCCCATTACTATTATCAGGTATATCACTAGAAGCCCTATAGAATTTTCCAGTCTTTCAAAGGCTGCAGGATTTCCATCTGTCCAATGGACTTCTCTATTTACATTCTTGGATAAATAAAGGAGTCCAGTCTATTTGCTTTAACAAAGGCCAGGAATCATTTGCTGTGCAATTGTTAGACTCAACTGAAGTGTAACTAAAGCTTCTCCTCAATGATCTCTCACCACATGTTCTCTGCGTATCATTCTCTGTATTATTTACTATTTTGTAGCTTTAACTGAGGTACTTCTTACATCCAGATGGTTTCTTATCCTGGTATTAGCTACCTTTGTAAGAGACTAAACTTGGGCTTTTGCTTCTAAGGTGTATTAAATAGTTTTCTTTTTGCTGGATGCTTTGGCATACAGATACTTCAGGCTGATATTTAAAAACATCTGTCATCATATCTTGAACTTTCTCAAAGAGGTGGAATTTCATATATGGGAGTGACAATATATAAACCTGACATTTTCTGGAACAAAATATATGGAAATCTACCAAATAAAATATTAAAAAATGTATCTTTATTTGAATTAAAATTCCTATTTGTTGAGTAGTGAGAATAGGAAATATGCAACTGGATGTAGTTTAGTTTGTATTCATTTGCTTTATTTCCTTATCTTTCTAGAAAAACACAGCCAAATTGTACCAGACTTTGTTATTTATCTGCAAGTGTTTCCCCACAAAGTAATTACTGTTTGAAACTTATTGCACACTCAGAATAAATAAAAGGATCCACAGAAGAACAGGTCCATTAACTAAATATCTATGAGAAAGCATCATATTTTCACATGCATAAAATGATCCCAAAATAATTATTGATCACAGTTCCTCAATAGTCTGATTTGAAGATAATTTCCCCCTAATAATCTCACTTCAGCTATGGAATTAATGAACAAGACAATGTTAAATAAAGTAATTTTAAAAATGTGCTAGAAAACACCCTTTACAAAAAGGCTATTAAAAAGTTGGTCATAAAACATATACATAATTTGTAGACTGTTTGGTNCAATTAGAAAAGGGATAGAATATTTAGGATGGGGATTAAATGTAGTTTCTCAATGATCACATCTGTTAAAAATGGGAAAAAATATCAAGTCCACTGTTGCAGTGGATTTGGCTCTGATGGGATTATTTTCTTCATGGCTGTTTTAGATTTATGACCAAATCAGCGTTGATAACTTATCAAAGTTTTAGATACTTGTATATATCTCACAGCACAGAACATCATGCCAGCAATAAATTGGAGGGAGTAACTGGGCAAGTCTGTGGGGTCCTCGGGTCAGCCATCACAATTAAAATTTAGACAAAATATAATTTTCACCAATACTCATATATATACACCTTTAATAGAAAGGTGTGAGATTCACTTATGCTGACAGAAGGTTCTGTCTACATCCATCATGTGCAAACTTCATGTTTGACCTGAACTGACTTGCTCTTTCCTCTGAAGAGTTCACAATTTTATAGGTAGTGATGTCTTCTCTATTATTTTGTAGAATTTCCATTTTCTTAGATGTGTCATATTGAAATATTCTCCCTTTCCTGCATTGCCTTTTATATAACTGTGTTGCTTAGGGGCCCTTGTCAGAGTCTAAGTCTCCCTTGAGCAGTTCAAACAGTGAACAAAAAGGTGAACTTATCCCACAGACATTTCACAATGTAAATACAAAAGAAGATACTGAAGACTGATATAAGAGGCTGCATTCATAATATAAAGAAGCAGTGAGATGGTATTAGTCATGATGTTACATATTTGCTTTGGTGAATAAGCTCAGTTTTTTAACACTTAGCAGTATAAGTGTTAAGAACAAATCCACAAGAACATGATAGTGCTTTTCAGGCATTTGTGGAAATGGAAGAATGAGGAGGAAAAAAGAGGTAAAAGATATTCAGTTATTTAGCACAAGTCATAAGGGCCCTATTGTAGAATACTTATTTATAAGTGCAGACAATTTGAATCAATGANTGTGACTGGCTCACTGGTTTGGACTTTTTTGAAAGAAGTAATTTTATAGAAAGGGACTAGCATGAAAGGGCCAATGTCCACATGCTGCCCCACCATCATCAAAAAACTTTAAAACAAAAAATTCCTTTTAGGGTAGTGAAGTTTAAAAAAATATGATCAATTTTTATCTCAAAGAATGGCTAAAATATTTATAGAAAATATTAAATTTATTAAAGTAGGCCTAAAACTATCAGGCAGGTCAGGTACTGCACAACAACATAATCCCAGTGGTGTGCATGTACATAAGAAGGATGCAGTTTATTTGATATTTTTCTTTAATTCCATGATAGTTTTATTCTTACATATTAATGGACTTTAAAAATAGTTTTCTTTCCTCATACAAACTTTTTCATGCTTATGAGCTAAAAATGAGAAATCTACAATTGCAAATGTCAAAAGGCAAATGCAAATGAAATATCTAAACTGGGAAATATGGATATGTTTTTAATTAAACAAGTACCACTGTCATGCTCTTCACAATTCCCAGACAATTTCACAATGGAAATGTATAAATGCATAAAGTCAGGTTTATACATGAAAGGGGACCTTTATTATCTAACACTTCTCCCAGGATATGTCACATCAAAAGCATCACCATCACACTCTCTAAATGTGTTGTGAAGGGACAAAAAATAAGAGACAACAAATTTGAACTTCTGTCTTATCTGTGGATTTGACCCTTATATTAATATTTTAACACAGTATGACTTAGTAAAAGATGAATTAAAAAGTCAAATTTCACTCAAAATTGCATCTTTTTACTTTTGAAGCTGGTAAGGCTTTGTATTTCTACTAATAAACTGTAAAGGATTATAAAGCTACCTAGAAAAAATTACATAGATGTTCTTTATATCAGAATGACACCAGTGAAATAAAAAATTCTAATATTTGAAAGAAATAAAAATAATGAAAGGAGGTTGAGTTCATATTACGAACAGAAAATTCAAAGGAAGAGAATTAAATCCAAATAACTTGCTATTTGCCATTTATATTAAAAAAAATCAATGTGTGAATTGACTATTTCTTCTTACATCAAAATTGTACTCCTCTTATTATGTGATCTAATTTTTTTGGCCCAGATGGTGAAAGTTTAGTAGACAAACAGATGTATATCAACTGCTTGAGTATTGTTTAGTGCTTGCTAAAATATTTTGTATGAGTTTTCATTTAATTAGAATTACATACAGTCTATTTTAAAATGTAAATATTAGGTAATTATGATTAAGCAATTATTATTTTTACTTGAATATAGCAATAATGCTAAGTTCAAATAATAAAAATAAGACCCATGCTATCCACTGGGTGATTGCCACCTGATAAAAAATACTTTTCAGATATTATTGCTATTGTCATACTTTCATGTGCACACCAACACACACAAGTTCATACACAGATATCTGTGCTGTGTGTATTGTATTTNCACTTGAATAAAATATATGTAAGTTTTGTAGATTTGTTTGTTTCTTTGTTTGTTTTTTTTGCAGGCTCTTAATCTAAAAGATACATTGAAAAGTTTTAGAAAACCTCACTGTCATAAAGCTTTTCCCAGGACACATAATTTAGAAGACCTTTTCCATACTGCATAAATTTAATCATAAAAGTCCATCTTCACATCACATTGTGTTAATAATGGATATTAGTTTAGGTAATTCAGAGAAGCAGGAATTTTCAGCTTTGTTATTTCATATGTGGGAGTACACAAAGCAATTACAAATCATGAAAAGTCAGAAGAGCAATGATAATTTTGCACTATTTTTTTCCCAAGGTAATTTCAACTCTGAAAGTGAAACCATGCAAAACACATGGTGCTGCATTTTTAAAGTGGTGAATGTATCTGGAAGAGGCAATGTGCTCTACTTTTTTTTTCCCCCATTATTACAGTGACTGAGAAATTGTTGGAAGCTAATATAATGTGTCACATCCCTCTCATCTAGCACTGACAGCATAAGCTTGTGGCAGATGGATTACAGCACATGCCTGTTGTGAATGTTCCTAATGTTCTCAGTTCTCACAGACAGCTGAGACCTGAGGTAGAACTGCTCTGTTTCCTGTTATTATTAATAAATGAGGCAGATTTGTAGAGGTTATACAAGTCTGGGAATATTATAGAAAGTGGATATACTCGATAAATTTGCATGTTTTAAAATATAAAACATGATACAATATTTGAAAACTGTTAATTAAGGCTAGCAATGAGAAAATAGTATCATGGGGAAAAGATATTATAGCTGCTGACAAACTGATTTGTCACTTTGAAACATTAAAGACAAAATGGGTTTTTTGACTGGTAGGGAAAAATGCTTTTGCTATAGTAGAGAACAAATTGGTTGGGATAAAAACCCATTACAGCCCAATGGCACAATATCTTTCCTTTTTTTCTTGTATCTTTATTTTTATTAAGAAGGAAATTAATTTCTTAGACTGGTGTGTTTTTTAACTAATTGTTTCTGTAGTATGAATAATTGGAAACAAAGTATGAGTTTCGTTACTACCTCTCTTTTTTTAAAAAAGGGGAGATTGTCAATACTTAGGATCAGATTTTTAGAACATTACTGTGGGTGGGTTTTATAGAAAAATTCAATCCATAATAGATTCTCAAGTAGGGCAGCAGTCTAAAATTCTCACCATCTAAGTATTTCTAATGCAACAGGATCAGGAATATTAAAAATAATAAAAATAAAAAAAACCTTGCAAGTCTTGGCCCTTTTCCTGTTGAATTGCTGATAGTGTAGTTGTTATACTNATGAAATTCTGCAAAAATCAGACAAGGAAAAAGACAATGAAAGTCCTTTTAAGTATGAGTGAAATATGACTTAGGCAGTGTAGAAGCTAGTGTACAGGGACAGGATGGACATTAAGTTTTCCATCCTATGTATAGAAAAAAAAGGACCTACATTTTAGTTTACTTTTTAACATCTGCATTTTTTGTGCTTTCTTCCCTATAAGTTTTCATTACCTTCAAAATACAGCATTAATTTACCACAAAATGTTATCATTTTGTTGAAATGACACTTACTTATCAGTAGTTTACATACACTATCATTTAATTTCCCTGGTGTTTTCATCATTTGATACAGTTTTACACATATCCAAATTTACATAACTGTAAATTGAGATTCAGATTTCTATTCTATTTTCACAATGAAAACCTAATTTCTGCTGCTTAGAAAGATGTTGACAATCCATTCCTCAAATATGAAGGTGCTAAGGAATCTTGGATTTCTAGCTAGAATATTTAATCCATTTCAAACACAAGTTCCTGAAGGACATGGGAGATCACTGCAGTCCATGTCCAGGTTTTAGACAACTTCCAAACCTTGAGCATCACTTAAGGTTTCTTCACTATCAGTGTTTTTCAGATCATGAAAATCAAGTGATTGAAGTTCCATTACAAAATATCAAGATGAGTTCAAGAATGAAAGCAAATCTCTACCATTAAATTAAATATTTTTATTTTTACTATGCTTTGCAATCATGTGTTTGCACATCATGGGTTTCCTTATTTACCTTATGAATACTGATATTGACACAGAGAAGGTAGAATTCATTTCAGCTATCTGCAACCATCTAAAAAAATAATTCTTTCTATTTGAACTACTTATCTTCACAATCAAGTAGAGATAGATGNTTTAAAAGTGTAGTCTGTGAGAAAGAAAAATGCTTGAGGCAATTATATTTTTAATTTAGACAACTCAGTTAAAACACAACACACTCCTCTTCATAGACACACAATATTAGAATATTTTAAAATTCATCTTTCTAAATAAATAAATAAATAAATAAATAAATTGCTTTTTTTGTGTTTCTAATGCTTTTTATAGGAAACTCTAGGACTAAAAAGACGACTAATAATATTTGAAATTTTTTTTTCTAGCTGCTTTACTGAAACCTCCCTTCTGCAAATGTTCACATCTTAGTGCTTTGTAATCAATAGTTGCATAATGTGGGCATTGCTATTGTGTTAGATAAAGAGAATGAGCATACATGTTGCATTGAANATTTTGATTTATGGACTAGCTCTTATGTAAGAATATCAACATGCATGAATGATTGTAATTAAAACACAGTCTGTTTCANGTTTCTGGCAATCAAGAACATATACTCAAACCTTACTTCTGTGCTCTGATATTTCTGTTTTGGAGTGGTAGCTCAGCATTACACTACTGGTTTTCTTTCAAAAATTAATATAATACTTGTGAAAGCTCTTNGAATCATAATACTTGAAAATTAATCTTTACAACAACAGAAGAGATAGAGCAGGGGTAGTGATGGACTACAGTCTTCAACATGTGGTCAAAGTCACTTTATGTTCCACTTACAAGTTCAAGAGCAGCTGTTATTAACTGCTGATGAATAAATGGCACCATATAGAAAAGTTTAACTGCAGAAGTAATACCATTTTCTTTCATTAATAAGGTCAGAAATTATGAACTTCTCAAACATTCCTCCTAAAACATTAAACTTAAACACACAGATCAATATTCTTATGTGTGTTTATGCAACGTAAAAATAAATAAGCAAGCAAACAAAAAAAAATCCCATAATCTGCTCAGAAACCTGTTGTTTCTTTATACTTTTGGTTACATTCTCTTGCACCTGGTAAACTTAAAAAAGATCCTGTGTTCATAAAAAGCACAATATAGAAGTTTTGGAATATCCAGCATTTTTTGGTCATTTCTGGCATGTTAAAATGAGAGAGGATATTTTGTTTGAAGAAGCAGTCCACATTCAGAACAAAAGATAACACATAGAAAAGCTCTAAGTGCATTAAAATTAATTTTAAATTTAAAAATTTGAGAAGTAATTTTAATGACCAGGAGCTCCTATTCTTTAAAAGCTGAGCAGTCCTTTAATTGCCATTACAGTTTCACAATCCTTAATAGAAAGGGATGTGTGAGCAGAACTGTGAAACCTTACCAAAAAAAGAAAAGCTGGAGAAAAAATACTGCCAATGAAAAGAGGGGAAAAAAGAACCCAAACCATAAAAACAAGAACAAAACAAACAAACAAACAAACAAACAAACAAATAAAACCCAAAAACCCAACCAACCAACCAACCAAACAAAAAACAAACAAAAAAAATTTGAATGACAGAATAAGGAAATAAAGTTTCCCAAACAAAGCCAGGGGACAGTTTAATTCAAATCAATGAGACCCTTGAAAATGAAGGAAAAAAATNAAGGAATAAATGAAAAAATAAGAGGCTGCACATTCAACTAAGCTTAAGAGGACCTGGAAGTCTTTGATGTCATTTCTGAAAGAAATTATGAGATTTACTAACAGTGGCAGTCAAGTCACATGAGAATCACTCCATAAACACAAACGTGCATCAAAGAATCTGCAGCACTATGNCCGAAATGGGTTTGATCATTTAGTGGCTTGTTGTGTAAATATTTCTGCAAATATTTGACCATTTAAGATACTGAAATTAGTTTCAGTAACATGCTTTTGCATTTAGGGAATATATGTATCTCTTTCCTTACTTGAATATCTGCTAATTCGTCCTACTATTTTCTTAAATTAAATTAGAATCTTGAAAAAATTTTCCAGGTGTATGAACTCTACTTGCTATTTCTTTGCACCTGCAAGCCAAGAGCCAGTACCTTCTTCTAGAGGAAACAGGCCATATCCATGTTAGAGCTGCAGTTCTAAGATGTAATTATAATATCTTACGGGTTTCTTTCACTGCAAAATATCTGAAACAATAGTATGAGCAAATACAAGTGTGGTTTCTATATTAGAAAGTTAAGCACATATATTATATGACAAAGTGTGTTGTTTAAGGGTGCCAGGATGACTAGAAGGGCACTGGAGAATTGTTCATTTAAAGATTATGTAGAGTTCCAGTCATAAGAATCATATGGAATTGGTTTCGGTTTTGTTGATTTTTTTTTGTTGGTGGGGTTTTTTTTGTTTTTTTTTTGTGGTTTTTTGTTTGTTTGTTTGTTTGTTTGTTTGTTTATTTCAATTACAAACCTGTTTTCTATCTTAAATGTGTAGTCTGGGATTAAATTAACATTCATAGAGTATGAATAATATGGTGAATAGTAAGGGGATGGAGAACTAAGGTCTTTGGTGGCACAAATAGACCCTTGGATTTGGGTTCTTTACCATAATCATATATTTGTTACATTCGTTAGGGGCTGAGCCTTTCAATAAATAGATCCTAAACGTTAGAAAGCATCAGGCAATGTATGATCTCATTCAACCCATCTCAGACACACCATTATATACAAAGTTTGTCTACTTTGAATATTGGCCAAAGAAGAACCCCTCTTATTTGATTTTCAATTTGTAATGAATTAAAGTTTTCTATAAACCAATAAAATGTCCTTTTAAGTTTGCAGTGCAAAAAAATCTGGTACTGTGACCGTGGCTCTGCTCCAGTTATTTAATTAAATTTTCATATGACAGAAAGGGTCTAGGAAAAGCATCAATTCTGTAGCTTTTTGTTAGAGCTCTCAGTCNTGTGCTGGGAAATAGGTTCATGTCTTCATGCAGCTGGTGCTCAGCTGGTCATAAACTGTAGAACAAGTTCAACAAGATTCCGTTCAACAAGNATGAATAGAGAGAGACCTGTCTAAGAAAACAGATGAGCCTGTTACTGGACTATATTCTTGAGNAGCATGTGCAAATCTTAGTTTCATATTCTAAACCAACACACATATAGGGCCAATACACGGATAAACCTGACAGTGCAGCTGCTTGCCACCCATTTGTAGCAAAATAAACAGGCTTCTTAAATGTTTTCAGTTTTTTTTCCATTAAAAACTACCTTAGAATACAGTTGTTGAAAATGGATGAGATTCTCTTTAGCAAAGGGAAAGATTTAACTTTGAAAAGACATCTTTTTCCAGGGTCAATTGTCTGGTGTCTTCTTGGGGAAGATAAAATGGTGAAATTTGTGTAGGGATTATGTCTTCCTAAAATAATACCAGGTTGTTTTCTTCATTATGGTCCATATCAAAAAGTCTAGCAGAGAGTTTCTTCTAAAGAAGTATGATATTATTGACTCACACAAGGGATAGCAGCCTACGTGCTCTGTCAAAATTAATTGTCTAAACAAAAAAATTATTTATATTCATTTGCATTGTTCAAATGTTACTGTCTTTCAACTTCCCCTAGAGTTCCTTTTCTTTCAAAATAATTAGACTTCTCTCCATTTTTTTTTTATCTAAGCTTGACTTTACTATTAATAAATAAAGACAAGAGATGCAAATTCTGCTGAAAGAAAGCTGAATATATCAGCAAAAATGGGAATCTGNACATTAAAATTGGATAGGTGATTGCCCAGACACATGAGGAAGTAAACAACCTTGCAAGGACTGGTATAAAAATAGTTCCACATAGACCTTGTAATATACAAACAAATAGGTCCACTGTTAACAGTCAAAAAAATAAGAGTTTTGTATTGACCTGACAGTGCAGGCACTCAGGACTTTACTGAACTTGCCTTGGCCTAATCTGGCAATTGCTATTAAAGTTTATAATAATATAAGAGTATTATCATTGTGATTTCTATATTGATTTGGACTGTGAAGGGTAGTATTATTGTAGAAGGATTTATTATAGTTACTGCATTTTTATCATTCTGTTAAAATATTTATTGGGNTGTCAATAACTTATTAGGTCCATATAAATGATGCGTTCTTTTCCCCCACAAATAGATTTTGAGGTAATTGAAATAAATAATTACAGACTCTTTAAAAAAATTAATTGTTTTAGTGGACTTCCATTGAAGTGGGCACTCAAAGAGCACCTAGGTTCAGCCATGATATTGTGCTTGGACAGTTTCTTTGCTCTGTATTGCACCTTCTCATCTAGAATTGACATTACACCTCATTCAACATCATTCATCAATGTCAGAAGTTATGCTGCACCCTCTTAAAAAAAGGGAGAATAATAAATGCCAACAGCCCTTCAACAATCATAAATCATGGCAGCTTCTTAGATTTCAAGTATATTATATATTCCATCTAAATTCCTAATATTGCTGTATGCTAAATCAGAAAAACATATTATCAATTATGTTATTATTAATGTACTTGATGACTTAGAAGCTAAAGATATTTTATTTTTTCTCTTTTATGTAAGTAATTAATGTGCAGAAACAGTAGAACAAGCTAGAAGGGTCAAGTGTGTGAAATGAGATTAGCATCTTATCTAGTCTGTATTCCATTCACTTTTCAGTGGGTCATCATATATATGCAGAAACCAAAAATATGTACTCACTAAAACTACATCTTATTGCTATTACTCATGGTAATACTTGTTCAATTAAATATTTGATTAAAAACTGTTCATAAAACATTTGTTTTAATTTTAATGTCTTCAAGATTTCTTGTGTTCAGGGAGCTTCCTTGAGTGCATNTATTTCACTTTAAATGAGAGCAAACATCTTTGGAAAAAAACCATTCCCAGAATATACACTTTGTGTATTTGGCTGTTAAGATAGTAGGAAGAAATTTAGCAGAAATTNTATGCCTGAAACCTGAATTTTGTTCGTGGTGCTGAAAGGTCAAAGAACAAGATCAATCTTCTAAAATAATTTGAGTGGTTAAAAATTATGTTTCTTTTGAACAAAGATCTGTTGGTTTTGGGGGGGGGGGTTCAGTTGTAGATTCTCTAGGCATGGAAAGAGTCCAATAGAAAAATGTGTCTGATCCATAGATGTACTGTACATTTGTGATTTAAAGTAACTAAATAATGCTATTAAATTCTGCTAAACTGTTTGACTTTACCTTATATTTTATGTCAATGTTTGCATATTATATGAAGAAACACATGAAAACCTGTAGTAAACATAAAGAATTCTTACAGACTTGTTCTTGTGTTGACATAAATAGCCACAAAACACTGCCAAGCTATCACAATTAGACAAAGTTTAATTTTGGTTTTAGACACTAGTACTACTGAAATACTAATTTCTATATTCTGTCTGTATAAATTTGTTTCAAGAAAACAATTCACCACTAGAATTTATTTCTATAAAAATATTATAGAATCACAGAATGGCTTGGAATAGATCTTAAAGATCACCTATTTGCAATTCTCCAGCCATGGAATGGGATGCCAGTCACTAGAACAGGTTCCTGAAGGTGCTGTCCAACCTGGCCTTGAACTTCCAAGGATGGGGCTTCTGCAACTTCTCTAGGGAATTTGTTCCAGTGCTTTACCCACCTCTGAGTAAAGAATTTCTTCCTAATATCTAATCTAAACCTGCTGTCTTTCAGTTTCAAAACACTGCCCCTAGTCCTGTCACCATACTTACTATAAAGCAGTAAAATGTTCTAACTGGGAATATGGCAAACCACAGACTGGACCACATTCCAGTGGTTATAGTCAGCAGATCATACACACTGTCAGGGGCCTTGAATACCTGACATATTTTGAAGGCAGTGGAGGCTCAAAATAATCTAATAGTTTCCTACCACGGTTTGAAAAAGCTGCTAAGATAGTGTCAGAAAACTCTTCTTGGTGGGAGCAGATGATATAATGATGGATAACACGTACAGATTCCAGCTTGGGATGTTTGGGCAATAGAAAGAGACTTTTGCACTAAGAGTTTGGATGAAATCTGAGCATGTTGCCCAAAGAAGTTGCAGAACGTTGATCTTTTGAGCTTTTCAGGAGCCAACTAGACAAAGCCACAGCTGAACTGGTCCTGCTATGGCAGTGGTTCCTGTATCAGTGGGAAGTTGTTCTACCTTACCTATATTTCTATGATTCTTCATGAACAAAACAAAGCAAACAAAAATCAAAACAAAATCCCCAAATAAAAAAGAAACAACCCCCGCAAAAAACCAACCAAACCAACCATCCAACAATGAAAACAACAACAGAGACCCAGACATCTACCAGTTTCCTTTTTTTTCCATTGACATAATCACAAATAGTAAGCAGATGCCTGCAAANAGTCTGAAGTTAATAAAGTCTTAACATTTCTTAGAACTAAAGTTTGTTAGTCTGGATTTCATTATGTGGACAGATTTATTATTTCATTGTTCACAGAAGAACAAGAATAGCAATTGAATCATTAAGCAGAGAGACATGAATAGAACTGGCCATCAGTGCTATTTCACTTTTTTAATAAAACTTTTCCACTTTCATTCACTCAGGCATTTCACGGGACTTACAAATGAAGGATAGTTCTACTTTTCTGACAGGCTTACTGATTTTGCTAACTGAAAATGGACATTAGGCAAACCATTCATCCCCAAATCTAGCATTAAGAGCTACAAATCTTCAAAAAGACTGGAGTAAACACTTTGAATATAAGTCTGCAAGTCCTGATCTTTNTAAAACCATGAATGCAAGCAATGATATTGTAAAATCATGAGGAAGATACTGTATTTGAGGAGTTAGTGACCTTGACCAACCCATGTGTGATCTATTGGGGCTTGTACTTAGGGCTTGAACAGCCTGCCTAAGTGTGACCAGAGTGCAATCTCCCCATATATAAGAGTAAGGGAACACCATGGATAACCATTGTTCCTGTGTGAAGTTCTTAGATATGTGTAGCTAGACATGTTCTAATAGGCATAGAAAANACCAGATTTCTTCCTGTCAAGACAAGATGCATAACTTTTTCTAAAATCAGATGTAAGGAGCCATGGCAGAGGTGAAGGTAAACCTCTTCATGGGTATGATATGCACAGTGTGCTGCAAGAGGTTTGATCCAGTGTCCATCTGATGCTGCACACCATCCAGTTCTCAGAATCTGAAGGGAGGTAAAATTTACTTGCTCTCTGTATTTTCCTTCCTCTTCCTGTCTTATTATTAAAGCGTTTCTGTTTTGTTTTTGTTTTTGTTTAGTTTTTTCTGTGTAATTTGGTCCTGTACCTTCCTTCCTGAGATCCAGCAAGGACACTGCTCCTCTCCATAACAGACATAAGAGTGAATAACAGGCATGAGCTANTATACACATTTAGAGGCCCATATCTCTGAAAAAGCAGGCCTACATCCATTATACCTCAGCAAATATGGTCTCTCTATAATTTAGTCAAACCATCCTAGATTTTATATAAAAGTTAGAAAATCAATTACTCTTTTTGCTTTCCACAGACTTCTTTTCCTGNGTTGGACAGATTTCAGAATAAGAACAGACATGTACAAGCTAGAGGTCTGTATCTTTTATTTACATGGAGAAATAATTCCTGGTCACTTATTACTATAGGCAGCAGTGGCAGTAGGAAGAGTATATCTGGATATTAATCTCATTCAAATTACAGTTTAAACCTTTAAAAAAACAAATCATTTAACTTCTGTTAATAGCATGTTTTTGCTTACAGTTGTTATAGGGAAAGTTTGAGATTTTTTTTTAATTATTTTTTTAAATGTCTTTGACATTTCTTTAAAGTTTGTCAATTGTAATGTGTTANGTTTCCTACTGAAAAATTTAAATTTTATAATAATTTTCTCTGAACTGAAAAAGAAAAATTGTTATGCATTATTCCAAATTCTACAGTTTATTACATCCCTCTGCAAAGGTGTGGATCAAAGTGAAAATATTCAAGCACATTTACCTACAGCCTGAGGTGCATGTTTGACATTTTTAANTACCACTGGTCAGAAAATTTCTATTTTATTTCAATGCTACATGTCACTCTAAAAAACTTTTGGAAGCAGATAACTTTAAAAGTTCTTGTCGTGGTAATGAGAATGTGGTATAGTTTTGCCAGTGTTAGCAGAGGTGATGACAAGGACCTTGAAAAGGAGTTCTCAAACTAATAAAAACAAGGCCCAGAGTTCTATATCAATCATTGGCTGACAAACATCTTGAAATAGACACAATACAATTTTTCCTCAAGGACTGCCAATTCTTGCATTCTTGCCATTGCAAGATATAGTCCTGTATGTATGAGGCAAAGTTGTACACTTCTCACCATCTTACTTCCAGAAATCATATTTTTTGAATAATCATATTGCACTATATTAATAGTGGTTTTGTAATGAAATTTGAATTCAGCTTCACTTACTGCAAGAAAAAGGCAATTTTTCATCCATACAGAGATTCTGTTTTCTGTGTTTTATCATGAGCAGGGGAAATAATTTTCTCTTTCTTTTCAAAAATTAAAAACTTTCTGAAGCTGCACATTGCTACTTTCATGCTTGAAATAAGCTTTTCCTGTTTTCAGACATCAACTTTCAGAAACATTTCTTTTTCTTTTTGGTAGACCTTATGGCATAACAATGACTTGCACNGTTTTAGTCTTCCTCCTCTCATTTGCCATTCTCTCTTCATTAATAAGATCATTTTTTCNTGTGACAAAGAGTGCCAGTTTAAAGCACATCAGTAAGATAGTCTTACCTCATAGCTTTANTCCTAAAAGTTCAAAACAAAGCTACTTAATAATAAAATAATGCAATTTTATGCTTTTGTCCCAGTAGCATCATATCAAATGAGATATAAAAGATGTTTTATAACAAAAGATTTATTTGATATATCTGGTAATTGATAATATTTACTGAGTAATCAAATTTTGTACCCAAAATTACATAGACAGAAAAAAAATACATCTTTTTAACTATCATCACATTTACCATTACATCTNCACAACATCTTAGCTAAACTCATAAATTAATGTAGGACTCCATAGACACACTATTGGAGTTAGGGACAGGGTAAAACATTGTTCTCTAGACACAAAAAAAGGACTGCATTCCACTCCTTAGTATCTTTAAGATACACATTCTGCTTAGGCTACTTTCAGCTTCATCTCTTTGGAGAACAATTTCATATGGAGTGAAAACTATCCTTGAAATTGCCATANGTCAGAAGAGTATCCAGTTTGTGTGGTTACAATTTTTCCAGGAGCTAGCATTCTATGCAGTTAACAGCAGCATTTATAATACATTTTGTGACTACATTACAGAACATTTACAATATATTCAATATATACAATATAAAGTTGCAATCTGTCACCCAAAACTCAGGTCATTAAACAAACAAACAAAACAAAACAAAACAAAACAAAACAAACAAAAAAACAACAACAAAACAAAAGAAAAGAAAACCAAAAGGAATGCAGCTTTCTGCTGTTCAATGCACTCAAGCATTTCAGAATATTCAAGTAAGGTATTCCTTGCCATTTAAATCACTGCTCTTGTTAAATCTTCTGTAATGTTCATTCAGATGTATAAGAATCATGTTGGCTCTTTTCTTCCTTACTTCCCTTCTTCTTTTTCTAGATTAAACTTGCCTGATCACTAGAATTCAGTTATTATTTCAAAATTAAAATTGCTTGAGTGACTGGAAATCATGTCAGATTTTAAAGACTTNTTAAATCAATCTTTTCTTCTTTCCAGACTGATTTCTAGATATATTTCTTGAGTAAAAAGTATATGGGCAAAATTTAAATGTCTGCAAACACTTTGCCATAATATTAGAATCTAGACCTAGAATCTAAAATTTACTTTGCATTAATGTCTTGATCCTGGGGGAACCTTCCAGGAGGCTTTAACAATCCATCAATATAATGAATAAGTCTAAATTTTTAGTCCCCATTTCCAAGTTTAACTATGTGATCTTGAATGAAGGGACAAATGGGGAGGTTTGGGGCCTGAAAGCATTAATCTTTCTTCATAACAGAACATCTCTATCTGGAAAATGATACAATTGTCGTTATCTAGGGTCACAGATCACAGGATTCCTTTCTAAAGCTGATTCCATATAATCAGCATCCTCTTTATCATTATANCTTCTTTAATATGTAAACTTTGAAATAACTGCCATTCACTTTTCCTGAAAAGATAAAGTGCTCTTGATTTAACAGAAGCAAGCAATAGAGTTGAGCTTATCAATTTGATGGAGAAAATTCTATCATTCGTACCTTTTAGAGAATGATGACTCTANACCATCTTTTCAGTACTTGGAATATAAGATGATATCTTCTCCCAGGACTTTCTTTATCTAAGCAAAATTTTTCAGTAGTCTTTATAGGAGTTATCTTTATAAAACATTTTTTAAGGATTTAAAATCTGTGGGAAGTCAACTCTCTCTAGGATAAGTCTAGGGTTTTTTGCCCTAAAAAGAAGTGAGCAATGTAAGTGCTAGTTGTTTTATTCCATCTCAAACTGATGGAAAACAAAGTTGCAAAGGTCTAGTTGTGTCCAAATATATTAATCCATGGATCTTAGCCTGAGCAGTTACAATCTACTATTTTATATCTTGAATGACTTAAAGGAATGTCAGTTACTTCTATGGAAAATAGACAGGTTGGAATTATAGAAGCACTAGAACTCATCCTGATTTCAGACTTGAAGGCAGTCACTGTTGGATTCAGATAAAAGGAAAGTTTTTTGTCTCATTTGTGCAATAAATGTTTATTTTAAAAAGAAAAGTGTACTTGCAATATTTTGAAATATTCCTGAATTGAGAGTGATATCTAAAAATATCTNAGAAAAGTCTCAAAACAGCAGAGGGGAGCGGATTTGGTGGGTGGGAGTTGCTTGCTTCCCTTGCATAGGTTACTCTTTTAGTGTTTGGCTAACTTGGTCTAATTTTTCATTTGTCCTTTTTTTTTTTTTTAACAGGATTGATGAATTAAAAGATTTTACTCTGTTATTCACTCTGATTTAGCACTGCCACAAGGACGTGAAGAAACCCTGAGATTTTCTCAGTTGATCAGAGCATGGTGCTAATAATGCCACAGTTGTGAGTTTGATCATGCACAAACCATTCACTTTAGGACTTAATGATCCTTGTGGGTCCCTTCCACCCAGAGTAGTCTGCAACAGTGAAATGCAAAACTCTTAACTATATATACCTCCAAAAGCTCCTCCAGTTAAGCATCTTCAAAAAGTCAGTTTCAGGAAGACATGCAATTTAATATTCAGGTTGTAGTTTGATCTTTGTTCTTTCTTTCATTTTAGTATTTATAGCCTTTATTAGAGATTACTCACTTATAGAACAAAAATCCTCTTAACATTTACCAGGTAATGAATTGGATCTTCTAAGTTCAAAGAGTGCCTTGATTGTGAAGCTTTAAAAAGAACTCTTAAGTACTTCAGTNCTGTTGTGAAAATAAAAGATATTTAAGTTAGCAGGTCATTAACTTCCTTGTGGCTTTTATTCTCCTAAGAATATTTTTATTACAAACTTTAATGCTGGTGTTTTCCTGGCAGTGAATAGGTGGTCAATTTCCAGCAGAAAATGCATATCCAAGTGGGACATTCAGAACCACACACAGGAATGCTACCTGTCTTGCTCAGCAGCTTCTCATTCATCCTAAGAAACAAACCAACAGAAAAAAAAATCAAACAGAAAAAAATAATAAGCTTCATGTAATGTTTTTATTTAGGAGTCATCTGATTTAAATGCCTGAGTGTGTACCTTGCTTATGCATAAATCCTNTTTAGATGTCTGGCTTACACGCAGGCACTGCTGTGGTGCACCCAGGTATCTAAGTTTTTATATCACTGGCTGCAAAATCATCAATTCTAGCTGAGATTTGAGCACTCAGGTCCAGANAAAGGTTCCATGGAGCCCCTGACACAATCCAATTGTGAAAGTCTGGTGTAAACCTGGAAGTGAGGCAATATGATACAAAATCTCTGCTACTGAATGAACAAGATGACAAAGAACTTTTGTGTTTCCTTATCATTGTAGTATTGGCCAAAAGATAGGGCATTCATTTCCCCCAGTTTAAATGTTATTTTCTGCTGTAATGGTAACTTGCTAAGGGATATACAGCTTGAAAAAATTGAGACCACAGATCCATATCTGTCTTAAAGAACACGGAATTTTCATATGGTCAGGAACAGTTCCGTGGAATAGTTCTATTAAAATTTCTGGGTTTTTTTCCTTATAGGAGTAAAAATAGTAATAGTCACATTTAGAAAATGTTTTTGAGATACCTGTATTACAGTCTAAAAGTCATCATTTATCACAGTAACCATGGCTGCTGGTCAAAATTTTCTTTAGAAATACGGTTGTGTTCAGCAGATATGTCATTCTGATTTTGCATTTTCGCATGCTTTAAATTTCTCATCTGAAAGTTTTAGCAGTTTAATTCCTTAAAAGGAAACTCCCTGAAAACCCCCTTTTCATCATCATTGTTCAGTCTTAAATCATTAGAGTGCATTTAAACATTGCAGTAAAGCCTTGCTACCCACTTTGATCTTGTTCATTCAAATGACTCTAATTTCCACAAAAGAATCAAGAGGCAAGAACTGTGTTTTGGTAAGACATACACCACTGCTGTGTTTTTCATTTATTTGTATTTGTGTAGTATTTATTTTTCTCATCTGTTTTCTATCTTCTCTCTGTAAAACAAAAGCACAGCTCACTTACTGCTGCTTGCTATGTACACATGCAACTGTTACTCACTACTGAAACATAAATAGATAGAAACTTTATAGATATATATGTTAGTCTTCTCTACCAAAAATAAAAAATAATGAGATGCTATGAAAATTATTTGCTTAATTTCTTCAGTAATTTCATTACTAGCAAAATTAGGTAGCACCAGTAGTCATCATAACAGATAAATTTTGAAAATACAGTACAACAGAGCAATTGTACATTAAGGATGTGAGTCAGCTAAAGTGGTTTCTGAAGGAATTCACTTAGCTGCAATCCTAACCAGGTTCAATACATGTCCTTTTTTTTATTTCAATAGTTCCCTGGAACTGTACAAAGTGAATTGCACAATGTGGGTGTGGTAATGAAAGTACTTATTTTACCTTTGAGACTTTCAGTACATAGAAAAACTAGTTTGCCTAGCTATGGACTTGCTGTATTGGCTGTAGGACTAAGGAGGAGTATCACAACTCACTCATACTTCACAAGGGCAGAGAGATTTATGAAAACAAGAATTAATTCTGTAGGCATACATATTTCTTCTCATGTCTAGGGTAGGAAATGAGGAGTTCTGAAATACAGGACAACAGGTGCAAGTGACTCCTGAAATTCACGGTGGCAAAAAAGAGCAGACAGGGTTTAGAGTATACATTATTTACCCTGCTTCTAATTTTTACAATTTCTGGGTCCATTTTTCATATTGGTTAAAAATTTTGCACTCTGCTGTTTACTTCTGACAAAAACCTAGCCAGCAATTGTAACATAAGCTTATATCAGATAGAAATATTTCCATTCCAGCTCCAAATATTTTCAGTGTCAATCATAAACTCTTTCTTTTTTTCCTCCTTCATGATTACAGTTTCTGTAATCTTTATTATAGTCAGTTAATACAAAACTGTAAAGATGTATCCTTCGGTCATAAACTGAGTTTTCTAAAGTAAACAGGTTTAATCATCAGAAAATTATATTGCTAGATGAAATAATTTTAATTTCAATGCAAAGAGTGCAGCTCAAGAAGCCTGCTATCTGAACTGTTGAAATTTTAAATTATTTGAATTGATCAAATGCTATGTTTGTGGATTTTTTTTTTAGTTTACTTATCAGCAATTATTTAATCCCAATGATAGCTCTTGGATGCATCTCTCTAGTACAATTCTTACGTCTCTGCTTATTTCTGCCATTATCTGTAGAGAAATACAAATAATTGACTTCTATGAGTTCTAGGTACAAAGTTATATTTCATTCAGGCTATCTTTTGATTTGAATTTCATAAAATGTGAGGTTNTTATGCTGCAAAGNATATTTGTATATATAATTGNTGTTATATTTGTTGTATAAATTAANCCTTCNCTCACAAGGTAGGATAAANTTCTGGAATTTTGGAAGTGAGTTTATACATTTATATTATTACATTTATATCCTCTCNAGAATTTATTGTTGTAATATGCTGAACCAGATGTTCAACTTTAAAGCCTCAGCCTACATCTTATTTCAGGAACTGAATTTTTTCTCAACTAAATCTTTCTTTTGCAAAATTTTTGGGGGGTTGGATTTCCCACTTCTCTGATACATTTTTTGTTGGTTGGTTGAGTTTTTTTTTGTCTTCCCCAACATTTTGAACTGGTATGAAATTTTTCTTAAGGTAAGGAAAGTCCAAACTTTGCATGTTTATTTCTTGGGAAACCACTGTGTTGCTCATGATCAGATAAGAACCTAATAAACATTGTGTTCTCAGCCTGGATTATGTCTAAAGTGAAATATAAAAAAAAAGGTTAATTACCCTGAGGAATTCAAGTAAAAGAAGTCATCCATTTGCTCCCCTATTTTTTCCAGAAAATANAATAGTCATGGAGACAGTGTGGGAGTCTCTTAGCTATGTGGGAAGCCTAGAATCGTAGTTCAAGGTAGGCAACGTGTATTAGGAAACTGAGAAACTGATTACTGAATATCAGCTTATCCCTGAATATAACTGTCCATATAACTGTAGTACAGGGCTTCAAGAAGAGTGACAATGTCATCTGTAATGCTTTGGGAGTTGAATGAAGCTAGGGGAAAAATACTGGTTCATCTTTTCTGAAGAGTTGTAAGCATTGGAAAACTTTCCAGACACAAAATGACATAACTGAAGTGTTGACTCCAATTTTAGAGCTTGGGATGAATGAAGAAGATATTTTCAAGGCCCACATAAGGAAGTGAGCTGATATATCAAATTTTCAAAGTAACTTCAGGTGAAAAAGATCATTAAAAAAGTAGCTCCAAGTGTTAGGGGAGAACATTCTTCGATAATATAATCCTGAATTATTTTGCAGANAGCAGCAGATTTGGAGGGATATAACATATTTTATTTTTGTTTGGTTGAGTGTATTTTTTATGGTCATTTAAGAGCACTGTATTTAGTAAATAGTCAAAAGATTGGTTGCACATGCTGGCATTAGCTTGGACTCCTGAAAAAAAAAAAAGAGGTATCTGAGACATGAGATCCTAAACATTGTTTCAATTCTGAGAAACAGTGGTTGAAAAAGAATTTTATGAGGTGCAATACTTTAGATGGTAAACTGCCAGCTGTCATACATGAGAGGTAGGCATAATATCTTTACCATTTATGTTTAATAGATTCCACCACCTTAAAGAAACCTCCCCAATAGTACTAAATGACAATGCTGTCAAGTAAAGGAGGGACAGATTTATTGCATTGATAAAAAAGATCTTAGGGAAGGAACATCTGTGAGACTTGTGTCCTCTATGATAGCATGCCTGATTACAGCTCTGCCTTGAAAAGCATAAAAGAGCTCATTCCAGAAAACACAGGATGACAGACAGACAGGAATTTGACGCCAGGTTTGTCTTCAGCCTCAGAATGCTCTCTCGTGGTATTTGTAGGTCTGCAGATGTGCACTTCTGGTTGGACAGATGTGCCTGATGTTTCTGCTTCTCTCACATTTCTCTGGGGATATGCATCACCTCCTTCTCAGCAGCTCTACCCTAACATGAACTCCTCTGTCATAAGGATTTAGTTGACTGTGGAGTTGTATCTTAAAGTTCCCCAAAATTAAAAATAACTGTTTGAGTTTTTTCNTAGTATTTGACAGCTATAATATCCCTATAATTATCAGTAAAACTGAAGGGATAATGCAATAAGCTCAGTCTGCATAGATCAACATTCTGTTGTCAGAATGGTTTCACATTATATGTCACCTAAGGTGTTTAATCACTGGCCTCCTTTTACTCTAGACCTACTTTGATACATAGCAAACATAAGGCACATGATGATTAGATGATTTTATCTTCACAAACAGAGAGTGTCAGCATTTTTATCTTCATACATTTTTCAGACATGTATCATCTAGCAGCCTTTTATGGCATCTCAGTAGACAAAATCCAGATCTTAGTAAACCAGAAGTGCAAGTCCCTGCTGACATTCATATCTGGACAGCTTTGTGAAAATTCAGAATTATGTTATGCTTCTCAAAAATACCTTATGGCAAATCAGACAATATTTAATAAGAAATCACATTAAAAAAGAAACAAATTTTGAGAGATGTAAGGTGCAGTAGTATCTCTATAATTTGAATCAGAGTTTGCAAACATTTCTTCAAATCAATAGAAAGGATGGTGTGATTTATCTTACTATAAATAAGATTTCTATAATAAACTAGAGAAAGCACATCATAACAAGGTCATTTTTCTCTATGGATTTTGAAGGAGACCTAATATTGCCTGCTCAGACATAGATTTCTAAATTATAGAGATCTGGAACTAGTCAGTAAAGATANATTACATATCAAGGCTCTGTATTTCAATGCCATTACTATTTGACTCAAGTAATTCTACAGTTAATAAATTGTGGAGAGCTAAGGGCAAAACTCCCACCCAGCTACTTCCTCACTCACTCTCTTTTGTGGGACAGAAGGAGAGAATAGGATGAGAAAATTAATGGATTGAGATAAAGGTAGTGAGATATCTTAACAGTCTCAGCTTGACAGACTTAGTTTAATTTATTGCCAGTTAATATAGGTTTGGGTAGTGAGAAAGACAAACATCAAATCTCCACCTTTCTTCCACTCTCTCCCAGGCACTTCACCCTGTTATTGCCAAATCCTGTCCCCCAGCACAGTATGGTTGGAGCANAGCAGTTTCACTCCTCTGCTATCCTACTCTGGGGCAGGCTCTTCCACTGGGTGAGCTTCTTNGGGAGAAAAAGCTGCTCCCACGTCAGGTCTCCATGGGTACCCTCTTCTTTGGGAAATATCCAACTGCTCCTGTCTGCAGTCCTCCACAGGCTGCAGTGATTGTCTCCTCTGTGTGCTCTTCCAAGGGAACACCAGCTCCAACAGTGTCCACAGGGTAAAGGGGGGCATCCCCTCCCTCCGAGATTTTGCCACAGACTGCAGCTCCCACTCTTTATTTTCTGACATTGGAGTTCACAGAACAGTTTCTTTCTTTTGTGTTCCCTCCTCTTCTGTCTGTATGGCATTTTCTGACCTTTCCTAAAAGTGCTTTCCCTGAGATGCCATGGTCTTGGTNGAGGGGCTCAGCCGTGCCCTGCAGAGGCTCAGCAGGAGCCAGCTGGAGCTGNGTCTCCCCATCACAGACCAGAGATCATCCTCCTACCCCTGACAGCCTCAACACACCTGCAAACCCAACACAGCAGTGTTTCTAATTCTGCTTATAATAACCTTCACACCAAATGAACATGAACAATAACTCTGGTATCTTATAGAATTTCAGATTTGTAGGTAACATAGAAATATTTTAGTAATTCTAAACTTATACCAAAGTGTGTCCCAAATTTTACAAAAGTCAATAAAAATCTAGGACTGGAGAGTTATAACTATCTANTTTTGTTTCCCAAGAAAGGGTCACCTCTTTGGGTTTGTGGCTGTTTTGTAAAACACAGGCAGTTCCAGAAAAGTAGATCTGTTTGAAGAGGCTTATAGAAAGTTAATTATATCAGCAGTCTAGGACTTCACATTCAGAGGAGCAATCAGGCATCAAATTGTTGAATGGTTTTCAAATAAATGACAAGTAGAAATGACATTGGTATGATGGAAAGTCTTAAAGAAATTTCATTAGCTGCCTTCAGTGATGGTCCAAGGTGAGATGAGATGCNCAGAGCAGTGGGGCTGAAGATAAAGCAGGACACCCTATAGTGAATTAATATTAAAATCTCAGAGNATGGCAAACTGCCAGTCTTTCTGAGAGATTTAGCTAATCTAATTAGAAGACAGAAGTGAGAGGACAAATTCTGTGTCTGCTGTCAGCACTGAAATAGGAAGGAATACTGAGCAGTAAAATGCCTGTAAACAAATACACGCAACACAAAAATGATAACCAAATGGCACATACTATTCACTACTCCACCACTAATAAAACTGGTTTTGTTTTTTAAGATTAANTCACCACAACTCAGTCAATAATCTTTGCATATATTTTTGCAATGGGTGTGATGAAATATATTTTGCATAAAATATACAAAGCAAAAATGAGACAAAACGGGCAGGTGAGACAAAGGAAAGCTGATCATAAATGCTTCTATATAAACTCAGTGATGGTTTTTATACATTTGTTTTAAAGGTTTGGGTTTTTTCTTCCCTGATATAGAAACACAAGATCACGTTTAATTCTAAATTAATCATCCCTTTAGCAACAGAAACACTTGTGTTGAAAATCTTCAGATGATATAAAGTAATGGAAAGCACTGTCCTAAGGGGTCACAATAGAACCTGTAATGAAAATATTATTTTACTGACTCATGCTTTGGGAGGACAAGGCTAACTTTTGGTGCTTTTATGACCAATAATATATAATGAGTGCTCAATTACATAGTCCATATATGTATCCAGTTACAAAATATTACTGGGTTTTTTTGGGTTTTTTTGTTTGTTTTTTTTTTTAATAATACTTGCTTATTTGGAGCTTTTGTGAAAAAAAAATCTTTTTTGCATATAAAAATAATTTTACCATCACAGGCTGTGAATAAACCATAACTGGGGCTTTTTTACATCTCGTCACTTCAGAAACAATCAGCTCCTCTAGTCTTATTCTAGCTATTTCTGCTACATACAAAGTGGACAACTGTTTTGGTGGCAGAATTAGGAAGATGACACATCTGCATTAGATGGAAAAAGCTAATTTATTTCTCTGCAATAGGTGCACATCTGTGCTCATTAAAATCAAAGCAAAGATTTGTGTTTTCTTCAGTGATGTAAGGTGAAATAAAAGCATTTAAACACTGAGCTATTTCCATCCTCAGAATTAAATATCTCTATGACTGCTGAGTGTTATGGAAGGGGAAAGAATCCAAGCTGAATGTCTGTTTTCTGTCATTTATCTGCAAAGTTAACTTTTGTCAGAAATAATAATAACATTTCCATATGGATCTTTTAGTATTAAGAATACATTTAGAATTTTCTTAACATATGTTCTAGCAGTACAGTCAATTCCTTTGGTTAATGCTTCATTATATATATGTAAAGATGCANTGCTTTATTCGTTCAGACCCATCTTAAGAGGGAAAAAAAAAAAAAAATATGGCATTCCCTGGCTGTCAGCTGGCACAGAATATCTTTATAATAATAAGACTAATTCTGTAAGAAATCCTAAATTTTCATCAAAGTATCAAATTATAAAACAAGCAGGACAAAACCAAAGTACCCTAAACAGGAGTGATACCAAAGATTAGATACAGAGTCTGGAGAAGCCTTCATACTCTCTTGGGCAGTGGTGAATGAATGTTTTAGGTCATTCAAAGAAAGGCCAGCAATGGTATTGGCAGAAGCAGGTTTAATATAAAAATGAGAGTGTGACAAAATTTACTGGCAAGATCCACTCTACTATTTTGTAGATAGTAAAAACAAAGAGAAAAAATAATCAGACTAAAATCTAAAATAAATAAATCTAAAATTAAAATCAATTTAAAATGATCTGTGTGGATGGTGGGGATAGAAAAAGAGCACAGATGGGAAAGGGTAAGTACAGAAAGGAAGAAGGGAAGCCCCCTGTTGAGTCACCAGGTTCTCAGTGCACCCCCCTGACAAACCTAGCCCCAGACTNGATCAATGGTTTAGACCTAAAGGTTTTAATAGAACCTAAAGTTAACAGCACTTAATTCATAGCCCAAGTTAAGCAATTTAACAAAAGATTGTATAGAATTTANTGTAGCACAGCAGGAGTTCACTTATAGGCCTGACTTACTTACAAAGCTAATTTACTTAAGAGTCTAAGACAGCAACATTCATAATATAGTCAAGTTTGGACCCAAAGGAGCATGTACAAGGTATATAAAAATTCCTCTTGAGTTCACTGAAGTATTTGCATCAGATGTCTTTGCATCTTCTTAATGGTTGAAGGACTGGGGATATCAACTGGGCTCTGTTGTCAGCTGTCTTCTGGGTATGGCAAACTTGAGAATTTGCTTGCTTTGAGAGGCAGCCCACTCAAAAGCAGATCCTAGAATCATAGACTGTCCAGGGTCAGAAGAGACCTTAAAGATCATCTAGTTCCAGCCCCTCTTCTTGAACACTGCCAGGGGTGAGACATCCAGAACTTGGGCAAACTATTCCAGCGCCTCGCCTCTGACAGTGAAGAACTTCCTCTCAATTTCTATTCCAAACCTGCTCTCTTTCAGTTTGAATCCATTCCCCTTGTCTGCTGTGCTCATACCACAGTAGGATGTAAATTTGGTATCTCTTTAATACATAAATTGGAGGAAAAAAAATTACAAAGTGTTGACTAGGGCAGTCAGTTAATTTTGCAAAATTCCATGAAGTCTTTGGAAACTTGCCTATATTTAATATATTTAATGTCATTGAGATCTTTACTGATTTCACAAAGGTGGCCAACATTTCTTCTGCTGGTGAGGAAAATGATCACAAAGACATGCAAACAGGGGTATGTCCTAAATTCTGCTTCTGTAGGAAATTGGATTAATAAAGAAAGACTCCAAGCTTTTGATTTANCTGTGATTCAACCAACCTATCATTTCCAAAGAATAAATTTGCTGCATCTGCAAGGAAGTAAACAATAAACAAAAAAGATCAGGAACAACACAGAGGAAGAAAACTCTTGAAGTCTCTTTACAGANAGAGTGACTAATCTTGGTTCCAGACAGTTTACATTTTTTAATTGAGATGTTTTAGNTCTTGATGGAAAATATGTTGTACATGGAACTATTTATTTTTAATGCCTTCTCACAATGAAAGTCATTGTGCCTTGTATACTGATAATTTTATATAGGCAAAAATTTAGCACACTTTGTTCATGAACATTCAATTTATTGTTTGCTCAGCTAAAATTTAATTTAAAAAATGTAACTAAAACAGTTATCTGGAGTCCAGTTACAAAAATGCAACCTAACAGTATAACTTTATACAGAAAATTAATATTCTAAAACAAAGTGTCATTCTGNAATAGGTAAAACTAATCTTTACCCTGCTCTTTGTTGCTGCACTCATGTTTCCAGGGGTCCTAACATGATGACAGCCATTTTCCTCAGTAAAAAGGTAGTCTGTTGTGCAAAACATTCTATTCTTCTGTAAGACTTGCAGTATTTGTGATGGTGGGTGGTTCCTTTTTCATTGTCTTTGGGTTTATTTGCATTTTCCTACTTATTACTACAGTCTAACTCTTTTTCATTTGTTTCCAATTACCTTTAAAAGTTGCTCAACTGCTTCTTCCAATCTCAGTGGAAANAAAGCAGACTATATTTTAGGCAATAGCATATAAAGAAACTGNAGCATTTGTAAGCATTTGGTCCTTCAATTTTATTTCATGTTTTAGAAGATAGAATGAAATATTTCAGAAGTGGCATCTGTATTATGTATTTCTTCCCTGTCATTACTCCTATCCTGCCAGTCTAATATCCTTCTGAACACGATTTTAATTTCATGGTAAAAAAAATATACAAATAGACATTACCATCATGTTATATAAAATTCAACACAGAAGATAGTCTGTGAGTTGAAACTCAAATATGCAGTCTGTCATCTTGAAGTAAAATTCAGAGGTAATGGATATGATGTACTCCAAAGCATATATGGTGTAGTTCAGATTTAATACTTAGAATTTTACAGGTTTAACATACAAAGGAAAACTTCACTTTCTGCTGACAAAAGTATAAATCATTCTGGTTTTAAAAAATTCCNCTCCATCATCATGTACATGGAAGAGCAAGGGCCAATACAGGATCATAATCCTTTGCAGAACATTCAAGAGAAAGTTTTAGCCTTATNGTCTATTAATGTCATGTAATCTGACCCTGAAAGTTTCTTCTTTATTGGCAGTTATTATTTCTAAATCATGTCTAGTCATGCAGTAAAATAATGCAGCAAATATTTCCAGAGAAAGAAGAGACAGAATCAACTTTTTTAGGAACAAAACCACATTTTCTTATGAGGTGAAGAGAAACTAATGTTGTATCAGATTGTCTGTCTGGAGGAAATCTTTAAATAACTGGGCAAAGCTTTAGAATTTATTTCGATTTTGATAGAAACCTGTATGATATGAGGAATTCTGAAGTTAAATATTCACACCTTGAATAAAATGGAAACTAAAGGACATAATGGGGTAGAACAAACATAAACAGTTCAAAAATGCAAAAATATACAGGAAACATTTTGCATCGGACAAATTATTTTGATAACAATTGTCAGAAATTTTGTTACTAAAGTTCTAGGAGGAATGTAGAAAAATTAATCCAGATAGATAGGTCAGGGGAAAAACAGCTCTCTGATTATATGTTTGTTTGTTTGTTTGTTTATGATGATTATTATGGTATAGAACAGGGCTGGCTTCACAGGTTTTCCTTGCATCATGATCTGNGTCATTGACCTTTATTTCAATAAATGAATGGAAAAGATATAGATAAGGCCTTGGTTTTATTTCTTGTTGTAATTGCTTTAGTGTTGCCTTTGCACTCTAAAACCTTGAATATGTGACTTTCTTTACAAAGCTATGAAGAAAAGTCAATCATGTCGTAGCTGTCTTTTTAGGAGATTGCTAACAGAGATGTAGATCTGTGAGGATTTGTCATTATTACAATATTACATTGTTGAATATTTTTCCCTAAGTACTCAATAATGCATGGTAGTATGCAATTTGGTTTTCTTGAATCCAATGNAGATAAAATAAAATTTAAAAGTTCAACAGATTTGATTAGTTAAAACAGGAACAAGATTCCTTTTAAGATAAGAGAGCAAACTTTCATCTTTCTTTGTTACACACNCAAGAAAAAAATTTTTTTTCTAACAAGCTGCACATCTGGAAGAAACCAAAAGTACACTAATTATATTCCCACCATATGCCCGTAATGATCAGTNTTTTACATTCCATTGAAGTTTGTATGGAAATGNTAAGGCTAGGTGGAGACAACAAATAGCAGTTGCATGTCCATGCTTTGCTTCTTNTGACAAGTTTTCTTANAGACCTAACAAAATGTTTTTACAGNCCTAAAGATNTTTTNCAGAATTGACAANAANTTTATATTTTTGNGGATNNTTACTGCTNAAAGGTTAATGAATGGAATTNTAAAATTAGTTGTTATTATAACTCAGAGACATGATTTCATTGTTCACTGTTAATTTATCATTGGCATATGTGACAGCAATATATGGATCTCCAAAATTTCTCATTTCCTTCTCTTAGTCCTTAGGACCTGTGTTTGGATTGAAATCTGTCTGATGCTCTTTAAACCAATACTGATGGAGTACAGCAGGGCAGAACTGGCCTGGAAATGTATGAGATGCCTCTTTTGTTTCATAGGCAACAAAAAATTATCTTTGTTTCAAAGAGGGTTAAAGCACAACTTAAAACCAACTTATGGTTAGTTTGGGCTNGAATAGATTGAATTTTCTTCTTAGTGGACATTTTCTGCTTCCCATCCTGCCACTGANTAGGCTGAGGGTGCAGAAGTTGGAAGGGGACACAGCTGGGACAGTTGACCCCAAAAGACTCAGCAGTAAAAGTTGGGGAAAATAAGGAAAAATGGGAAATGCTCCAAGCCACTGTTATGCATGATGGAGCCCTGATTTCCTGGAGATGGCTGAACACCTCTCTGCCCACAGGAAGCAGTGGGTTGATTGTATGTTTTGTTTTTCTAGCATGTGTCAGTAGTTGNTCTACCTGTTAAATTGTCCTTATGTCATCCCGTAAATATTCACACATTTCACCCTCTTACTACAGATGAATCTTATACTTTTTTATATGTAGATATTTATAGCTTTGCAAGCTGAAGTATTTTCTTTATTGTAATTTTCAAAGGTAACACATGCATTATGCTTCTGCAATCTGTAGATTAACTACAAAGGGCTGGTATGAAATGAATGTGTGTTATATACTGCAAATCCTTTAAACTTGACATTGTACACTTAAAGAATGAAGTTATTGGAAGAAAAAATAATTGGAGAAAAGTGGAAACAAAAATAAATTGGACATGAAAGGTAAGGAGAGTAAAATAAATTATGATAATGAGTACATTTTTCATGCACACTATTTCCTATGTTGGCTAGTAGCTAGTAACTGTAAAATACAGAATGGAATGATATACCTTGCAAGAGATTATTTTCCACTGAATTCCTATTTCCTTCAGATGGGTCTGTTCAAATTTACTCTGCTGAACTAATTCAGTCTTAAATTATCTTATTTCTCTCTGCCTTTGTAGCTCACCTAGGATTTTTCCACATACCTAGTCATAAATCTAGTTGTAGTCTAATAATGTTTTCAGCAGCTGCTAAAAGCTTTGTTCAGGGTGCTCAAGTTAAATTCACATATTAGTAACCCTTGAAAATGCAAGTCAGCCTTTTTTTCCCTTTTTTCCCCTTTATTTATGTCTGTGTATATGCAGATTGTNAGTGTTTATGTAGTGGAGAGAGATATAAAACAGATACAATAGCCATGTCTCTTTTTCCATGTAAACAGTTCCAGGCAATCTCACATTCCCAGTTTATATGTTTTCATTAGCACTTCCACTTGTGGCAAGAGAACTGCTTTATGTTTTACAAATTTAGACTAAGACTGTTCCTACTTGTCTTGTCATCTAGTTGAAGTGAAATGTGAAAAAGTGCTAAGAGATGCTATATTGGATTTACTGGATAGTTATGAAAGCCCAATGCTGTCTTTGTGTGTAAACTGTAGCTTCTGAAGGTAAACACTCACACTGAATATTTTTTCCTTTCTGTGCTGGTGAAGAGAACATTCTCTGTATCTAAATGAGGGAGAATTCATAACTAGTGGGATCTCAGTTGTCACTGGTACAGAGGAGAACTATGCTTTTCATCCCCACAAAATCTTCCATGGAATTGTCATTAATTAGTGTTACTGTGCTCACACAGAAATTCCATTTTCCTGTCTGTGACATCCATTGCTGGGAGTTTTGGAGATATAATATTTGTAGTGGTAAATTTCCACCTCTGAGATGAAGTTAGGAAGTGACTGAATATTAAAATATACCTGGAATTTATTTGCCTTGCAGAATATCTGAAGAGGTCAAAGTTTCTTTACACAATTTTGCATAAAGGGTGTCATGAAACAGGGATTGAAAACAGTCTAAGGCAGAAGTAAAGATATAGTGTTGTTGNACAAAGGGTGAGAAAAAACAAAGTAAGACAAGAGACAGGAAATGTTGAACATTTTATACAGGTGGAATGATGTATTGTCTAGTGACAAAGATGGGAGTCTATTTCAGTGTCAATATCCAAATACCTCACTATGTCTGGCCCAGAAACAAGTCTTTCATGCAATACCTCCTTTCCCTATATACCCCTGAAGGGCTGTGAGGTAACAAATCCCTTAGCCTACATCTGAAATAGAAGGTAATGCATAGCCAGAAAATAAGCTGAGACAGTGGTCATCTCATCATCATCTTTTCTTTGCTGATTGCACATTTACTGGCTGTGTTACAGCCCCTCTGACTAACTTCTTTTACAAGTCAGTTATGTCTACAGAACATACTGCTTAAACTTTATCTAAGGAATATGAGAGAAAAAGTGTGAGTCTTGGTGCCACTTGACCACAGATGGCTCCCTCTTGTTATGTTTATTCAATGTGATGGACTACACATATACTTACTTTTGTACACATGAGAGTATTATTTTTTGTTTAAAAAGTCAGGGCTCTCTCAGGTGAAAACCAGAAAATTAATGGTATTCAACATACTTCTTTTGCAATATGGAGGCGTAAATAAGCCTTTTAATGTTTAATTTTATTCTCTATGTCATATCATTAAAACTTATAGTGAGTAAGATTAACTGTACATCTCATACCATACCTCATAGTAGCATATAACACAGGATTTGGGCGTATATGTACTTTGTGGGGAAAAGGAGAAACCGCACGACAATATTTTCCTGAAAATATGATAGAAAGTTCAATTTAGTCATTCACATATGGATTTGATTAGTCATCTTTGGAAGGAGTGCAACAAGAACAGAAGAATTTACCACTATTGCCCTAAATCAGTGGTCTCTACAGCTCAGCACTGTGGTCCCTGTTACTGCAGTACAAGTGGCTACAGAAAAGAGCATCAGCTCTGCAGTCCTTTTCCACCTGTGTAGTCTTGGACTGAGGAAAAACAAAGCATACACTTCCACTGGTTAACTTCAACATTTATTTATGCCCAATATTATCCACTCCATAATGAAGATTTAAATACCACGCAAAAAGCAGCAAATTGGTAGTCAGGAGGAAATTTTCTTTGACTCATTTGATGCAGTCTAAAACTATAAGGACTGCCTTCTGTCACGTTTTGCCACATATTCTTTCATCATCTAAAAGTCACACATACACATATATAACACATACTATAGAGCCTCTACATATGTAGTACAGGATACATAAAATATACGATGCATATAGTGCACATAAAGCATAGCATAGAATATTCANTTTAAAGGATCAACCTACAGCAATCATGTCATTCAATNACCTGAACATTTCAGAGCTGACCAAAAGTNAAAGCATGNTATTAGGGGCATTGTGCAAATGTTTCTTAAATACTGACAGGCTTGAGGTATCAACCACTTCTATAGGAATCCTGTTCCAGTGTTTAACCACTGCCCTTGAGATAAAGAAATGNTTCATAACGTCCAGTATGAACAACCTATGGCACATTAGTAAACNATTCTCATGTCCTGACCCCAGAAACCAGGGAGAGGCACCTTCCTCTTCACTTCTTCTCCAGAAAGCTGTAGAGAGCAAGGTAGCCATCCCCCAACTTGCTTTTGTCCAAATTAGACAATTCCAAAGTCTTTAAATGCTGGTCACAGGACACTCCCTTCAGCCTGGTCACCAGCTTTGTTGCCATCCTATGGATGCATTTGAGTGCCTTAAGAAGTTTCCCAAGTTGTGTGCCCCAGAGCAGCACACAGCACTCAAGGCAAGGTTGCAGTAAGATAATCACCTTTTGACTGGTTGGCAAAGTTGAGTTTGATGCACCCTGGTATAGACAAATGCTACACATACAGATAGACATTGTAGGATATTTATCCTATTTATGCACTGCATGCCTATCATATCTACTATTAGCTGTATTGTACATGCTGTCTGTATGCTAGTAACACATTACTCTATGTACTATTATTCTACAAGCCACACTAAGTGAAGGACTGGCTTATGGTCAGGCCTCAAAATGCAGGGAATGGAACTGCACCTGACTGCCAACTGGTCAGCAGCAGCATTCCCCAGGGTTCAATTCTAGGGATAGTTCTCCTCAGCACTATTTATCAATGATCTGGGTGCAGGAGTTAGATGCACCATTAAAAAGTTTGCTGCTGATATTGGGTGTTGTCCCTGCACATGGTGGGGGGCATAGGACAGGATGGTATTTGGGGTCCCTTCCAACCCAAAACTTTCTATGGTCCTACGAGATGTGGGACAAAGTGCCTTGCAGATGGATTTAGGTATATTTGGAGCATTGGACAATTAATACTAATTTAACAAATTGAAATGCCAGCTTCACCAAGGTTGGACTCATGCCATGTCAAAAGTACAAACTGGGAGAGGAATATCTGGAGAGCAGAGAGGAATGTGACAGGTTCAGCGTGGGCCAGATGTGTGCCCTGGCACATCCTGAGATGCAGCAAACACAGGGTAACCAGCCAGTAGATTTTANTGGGCCCAGAGAAAGGCCACCACAGTGGTCAAAGGTCTTGAACACCTCTCTTTTGAAGAAAAGCTGAAAGAGTTGGAGCTNTTTGGCACAGAGAGGAGAAAGCTTTTGAAATATCTGATTGCTGACTTTCAATAGTCCAAGCGGGTTTACAAAAAAAAAAGACAGAGAGAGACTTTCTAGAAAGGCCTGCAGTGTCAGTGGAAGGGACAAAGCTTTTAAACTTTAANAGGGTAGGTTTTGATTGGANGTAAGGNANAAATTATTTACAAGGAAGGNGGTGAGACACTGGAACAAGGGAAGAAAACTTCCATGGATGCTACCAAAGTGCCAACTAATCCAAAACCAGCACAGTTGTCCAATAAAATTGTGGATCCTCCATCACAGGAAATGTTCCTTGTCATATTGGAATGAGCAACCTGACCCAGAGAAAACCACCAGGGCAATGTGGTTGAACTCAATATTCTTTAATTGTCCCTTCCTACCCAAGCCATTCTAAGGCTCTGGGATGTTCTTAACTGCAATGTGAAAAAGATGCTTTGCATTTATCTGGAGCTTTCACCTTTGTTTCATTCATACTTCACAGAAAAATACAAAAAAANTCCAACCAAACAAAAAACTCCCAATCAGCCAACCAATCAAAAAACCAAAAACAAAAAAACAAACTAACAAGAGTATATACTTATATATACATATAGATTCAGAAACCTGACAGATATGAGGGAAATTTTACCATATGAACTGANAATTATGTTCTCTCTTTATAGCATTTATGTCAATAATTAAGAACATAATAATTGAATTGAGAACATTCAATGGAAGAAACCATAGGTATGTGTATATATAACTNTCATTTGAAATTGGCTTCAGATAGGGACTATAATTCATATAAATCCATCATAGTGCTGTTAAGAGGAAGATGACTGGGAAAATTCTAATGCTTTCAGCACTCTGAGATTTCAAATGAGTTAAAGATGAAACCTGAATTTTTAAAGCTATGAAAAGACAGGTGTTAACCTCTCCTGAGTCCTTTTCCAGCCACCTGCCAGCCTCAGTACAAAAACTAACACAAAAATGTAACACACTTTCANATCCATAGAAAGCCTTTATAAAGATTAAAGCTTTTCATGATCTTTCCTTCATGAACAAATTTTTTTTTTTCCCTTAGCAAGATCTTTTATAACTGATTTCTATTGTGTGCTAGATTATTTTTTAATGGCTGTGATTCAGCTTCTGGTTTCTTCCAATACTCCCCTCCCCCAAATAAGAAGCACAACTTGTTAAAATTGATAGAGGTGGCTACAAGCTGACATCTCTGTCAATGTGAGGAACAAGGACAAAGTTTCCATGGGTCTCTTTTAAGAACAAAAGGACAGTTTTTTCCCTGGAATTCTGAAAGTAGTCTAAAGGCTTACACATGTAGCCTTCCTTTCTAAATAAAAGATGAAAGTACTGCAGAAAAAGGAATCAATGTCCTGTTAATGAAGAAATAAGTGAATAAAGAAGTTCTTATTTGGGAAAATATTCAAGGCAAAATCTAGAAGTCTGTACATGTACTCTAATATTTATTATTTGATAGTATACTCCATATCATACAGGTATTTTTATACATATATTGCTTACTTTTAAGTAGACATTTTTGTCAGAAATTAAATACCTTTGTGCTAAGTGCTTGTACCTAAGTGCTGCAAGCATAAATGCTGCCTATAAATAGAAACTGTGGTTAACTGTGCCATCTGAATAGAAACCTTTACACTTGCACTTTGAAGGCATGCTGACAAGTGCAGTACTCCATAGGAGTAACCATGACTGGTCTCCACCTTATTTTTCAGAATGGAACCACACAAGGCACTATATGAATCACAACAGGTGAAGTTGCAATTAAAAAAAAAAATCTTTTTCAGTAACAACACATTACAGACATTTAAAAGACAAAGGCTTTTTGATTGTAAGATATTAGAAAGCAGCATTATAGATGAGTCNTATTTTGCTAAATTTTGAAGGTGAAGTTTGCAATAAGGATTATTTAATCAAATGTCAGCTAAATATGGGCAGTCACATCTAATAGAATATAGAATATAGAATATATCATGTTTCAAATCTGTGCTAATCATAATTGTATTGATATTTTCTTAGTACATATCTGCAATGATTTTTCCTATATCATCTTTCACTCAGAAGGTAATCTTTAAGAGTATGGAAAAGAATCCTGAGCAAGTTTTGCACCTGGAGNGTAATTGAGCAGTGGGAGAGGCTCCCAAGTAAAGATATCATAGCAGAGAGCCTGAAAGAGCTCAAGAACACTTTGGATAATACTGTCAGGCACAAGATGTCATTTTTGGGGTGCCCTGTGCAGGGCTAGGAATTGACTCAATGATCCTGATGTGCCTTTTCCAACTCAACATGTTCTCTGATTCCATTAAAGATAAAAGACAGCTCTCTTTGCCAGGATNTTATAACAACACATATGCATTTCTAGCAGAAATGAAAAAAATTATTAGTCAAGCAGAATTGTGGAAATGATTGTTGTTTCCTTTAAAGGAAAAAAAATGAAAAAAAAGTCTTCTTTAATTAAGAATCTTTTGATGTATGAGATGTTTCTTTTANCAATATTTCTAGGCAAGTACCTCATAAAACAGAAATTTTTAAAATAAGAATTTAATTTTTTAGTATGCATGGAATATGAGCAAAGTGTAAGTGATATTCATTACAAGGTATCTCAGTGAATTGGCATCTAACTGTGGTAATTATTAGAACTTTTGCCCTTATCACTCTGGTGCATGGGCATCATGCCAGTTGTCTCTATGTACTGCAGGGCCCTCATTCTGCAAATTGAAAAGCATTCTAAAAAGCACTCATGCATTTATTTCCTAATGTCACTATCTTCAGTTAGTCATTATCAGATCCATTAGAGTTGACATAAATCACAAGTCGAACTTAAAAATACTGAACAATTCAAAATATAATGCTCAAGAATATGTGTCATAATCAGTTTACAACTACTTACTGTTTAACACAGTTGCATTAACAAGCCATCTCCTCCTTCTATGCATTCCTGGAGGAAATAAACTGGATACATACTTTAAGGTGGGAATATCAAACTACAAGCAGAGACAGAAGCTTGTTTTAGACTTCTGAAATGAAAGCAAATAATCTCAATACTTTGCATTCAAACTATTGTCAATAATAATGAGAATGTTATCCAAACTATACTACAGTAACAGCAAAGAGAGAAATTATCCTATCTATAACTTCATAGATTATATTGGCTAAATACCCTCAGGCAAAAGATGGATTTCAACAAAATATGCAAAATAAAAATGAAAATATGCACTTCAACCATTAAACTAGGACCAAATCTATCACAACTTCTGAGAAATTGCTCTGTGTGTGATAAAGGCTCTTNAATCAGGAGATGGATCATGAATCCCAAATGGAGAGAGAAGCTTTTTTGCAGACCAGAATAAAGTGCCTNTCTTTAAGAAGTGAAGCATAGGGCCAACAGCTCTTCTCAGCACTCTTTTCTAGCAAATTATTTCTACTTAGTTCAGCAGCCAGGCTACGTGGATTGCTTTAGGTCTGTAACAGTCCTCAAAAGGGGCATGGACAGAGTATGTGTTCTACTCCGTGACAAAATATATGGAAGGATGAGAAATTTCCACATCAGGCATTTTTAGACCTACCTCAAAGCAAAAAGACTTTATTATGTAATGGCCAAGAGTTTCTTATCAGTTCTGTGTAACCTACTTGTTACCAAATTAGAGAAAATACCACTCTGCCTGGCTGTTCTGTTTTCTGGTATTTTAAATTTGCATCTAGATAATTAATGAAAAGTTTGTTTGTTTGTTTGTTTGTTTGGTGGGTTGGTTGGTTGGTTGGTTGGTTGGTTGGTTGGTTGGTTTTCTCTACAGGCATAGGAATTCAGAAATACACTATTTCAAAGTTGTAGCAGTTAAAAAACACTAGTGATATAACGGAGGTTTTTTTTGTATTGGTATAGTTGTTTATTTGTTGGTTGGTTGATTTGTTGTGGTTTTTTGGTTGGGTTATTTCTCTGTAGTAGTATAATCTGGAGTGGTGAATCATTATGGAATGGAATAAAATTGAATTCAGCTTCTGAATCTGCTAAAGCCAGTAGTTTCTGTGTTTTAAACATGCTCATTCAGAACAGGCACTTCATAAAGGCAGATTTTAATCTGATATATATCCCTATAGCATCACTGTGTGATTTTATTTTTGCCTATTTTGAAAATGAACGTGCTGTGTAGATACCCATGGAGAACAAGATTACACACTCACCTGTCATCCATGCAGTATTTATGCAGAGATACATTCAAGTACAAGCTTGAATCGAGCACTTGTGTAACCTGTGGTTATGTCCTTGGGTTTTTTTAGTGTTAAGCTGTGCTCTGTGTCATGGGCTGACCTTGGAAGGATGCCAGACCTTCACCCNGCCCCTCACAGCCACTCAGCTGTTCTCTCACTCCCCCTCCTCAACAGGACAGGCAGAGAAAATAAGATGAAAAAGCTCATGGATCAAGATAAAGACACAGCTTTTGTGTTGCAGGGGGATGGGAATGGAGGTTGCAGCAGTCCATAGCTGTTCCTCTTTGATGCTCGCTGCTCATCTTGAAATTGGGAGGTGCAGTAACTGCATCAAAGGTATAATTAATTCTTTTTCATTAAACAATGCCAGTATCAATGCCTTTCTTTTTTTTTCTGCCTCCAGGTATCTATATTACATCTACATCATTTTATGNGAATTTTCAGGGTCTCTGTGGGTACACGACAATGATTACCACTTTTCCATCATAGTCTCTGTAAGGTTTGGGTATTTCTATATGGGTTTAATTTAATCATGTCTATTAATGACTTCTCATTAAAGCTTCTTTAATAAAAAATTCCAACTTTTTAATTCAATGTAACAAATAAGAATTTGTTGAGCTAAATGCATTCATCTTGAAAACTAGAGGCAGATATGCTCCAAGATTGGGCTGTAATTTGCCTTACTTTTCCAGCTACAACCACTCAGGGCAAGGCTGTCAACATAAATTAAACATTTCTGGGGTAAGGAATAGATCTGGTTAACTTTAATGTGTTCAAAGTCTAATTTATTTTGTAGACTGTATCACAGGCTATTCAAGAGGCTGGTAATATAGAAGAAACAAAGGACTTATACCTAATTTAAGCAGGAACAATTTTCATAGTTGTGTATGAAATACTCTTTTTGCTGAATGCCTCAGATTTTCTGTTGCATTTACATGTAAGATTATTGCTTATTTTCACTGCTTGTAGTCAATATTTTTACTATTGCTACTAAAAACCTCTCTTTTCATACAGAACAGGAAATGTTTATGTCCATGTTGGCAATAATTGCATCATTTATATTTTACAGCATTTACCTTTTTTATCTTTATTTTTTGTCTCTGTTGTGGCTACCAGAAGAAAGTTTCTGGACATGTAGCATTGGCAGTACAAAGCACTACCTGTCTTTCCAACCAGACACAGCTTTCACTGATGCTGGACAGATCAAGATCGAATAGTAACAGCTCAGCCAACGCCAAAAACACAGATATAACTTGAGTTCAACAGGCTTTGGATCAGGCTCAAATGGCCATGTTTTTCCATCTTCATTTTCCTCAGGCAAGCAAGTCCTTGCTTGCAGGAAACCCATCTGGTCCTGTGGTGTAGGAGATGGCTGCAGGAGGTCAAAATGTGAGGAGCCCAGGCTGGTGCAGAAATGTTTTCTGATCCCCAGGAAGCCCCAGGGCAGCTCAGCCCAGCTCTACCAGTCTCTCATGCAAAGAAGTTAAAGCAGCTCTGGGCAGCAGCTGAACAGCNGTCAGAAAGAAGGACAATTGAATCTTCCTTATTTCTCAAGGATCAGAAAAAGAGATNTTCATTTNGACTACATGNGGGNGAAAGACTGTGCTGGATGTTATTTTAATGTACTTAGCTCAAAATTGTATTTGTGTATTTAGCAGGTTTATCTGAAATGCATTATTTTAAATTTTTTAATGTCTATTTCTCTAACATTGTTATACCTTAGCAATTTGTACCATTATTAAGGAGTTTATCAGTAGCAAAGGTATACATATAACAGCAATCTGACAGAAAATGTTTATATTGTGGTGTAGTCACTAAATGCTCACCTAAATTGCCAAAAGGATCATACAGGACTTGATGTTTAAGAGTCTTGTTAACAGCTCAGATCAGGTTCAACCAAAGATCAGTAAAGCTTTGAAGAGAACTTTTTGGGCAATTTCTGTGTTTTATACTTGTATTTTGAAATAACAGAAAGAAGAGAAAATACCAAAACACTTAAATTGAACAGGAAGTAGNTACCTAAATCTAAAATTTCAATGCCTACTCATCTGTCACTGAAGTGAAAGGAGTTTATACTAAAGCACGTTACAAATAGTATTACTAAACCTTTCCAGGTTAGAAATCCCTAGCATAGCATCTGCCCAATTATTCCTGAAAATCCTAGTTTAAGAAGTAATATGACACACAAAATGTAGTTGAGCCTCATGTATACTTCTAGAATACTTTTGATGAAAGATTGTGACATGCCTTTAAACAAACCTGACAGGCTGAAGCATCTTTCTGTANGATGAAAATCTGTACTTTAGTTTCCCTACATGCATGAAGGATTNCAAATGTACATTTCTCATCCTCATGACAGTCACTGAGACTGTCAGTTAGGTAAAAGAAACAGTAGTCACACTTTAATAGAAATATGGAATGGTTTGTATTGAAAGGGCCTTAAAGATCACCCAGTTCCAGCCCCCTGTAGTGGGCAGGGANATCTTGCATTGGACCAGGCTGCTCAGAGCTGTACCCAATGTGGCCTTGAACACCTCCAGCAATGGCACATCTCTTCTCTGGGCAACNTGTTCCAGGCTCTCACCACCCTCACANTAAAGATTCTGTCCTAATATCTAACCTAAATATAGTTTCTGTTTGAATCCATTTTCCCTTGTGCAAGACCTCGAGAAAAGTGACTTGTCTGGTGCTCTGTATAGGTTTCTAACATGGTTATCCTTGCAAGGATAACTCTGAGCACTGAGGCACCCATGCTCCTTTTTATGCCTAATAGTTTACATGTACTGTACAAAAACACATAATTGCCACAGTGTATGCTCAGGAGCTGGATACATCTGAGTGGTGGGTCAAAATAGGTAAACTTAATTTTCCAAGATATAAGACTTCAAAAAGACATGCATAATATTCAGGAGTAACTTATTTCACTGTTTAAGAATGTGCTAGAGGGCTCATCACTCTTCATTGACTTTGAAAAATATCCAGCAGAGTTTATGTAGACTAAAATGCTAAGTTGTAAATCGTTAATCCATTTCGAATTATGCCTCCATACCCACAAGGAGATTAAGCCTTACCATTTAAATCAGCCTTCAAAGTACTCAACCTTGTCATGGTTTGGCCTTTTAATCTTTTAAAACTGAGTCCAGAGCATAAATTTTCTGAATACATTAATTCAATTTCAAATGCACAACTTCAATCCATAATTAGTCTTTCTTTTTTTTTTTTTTTTTTTTTTTCTATTTTATTCAATCATCCAGTGATTGTTAAAGCAGAATGGCCTCTGGCTTTTCAAGGCCCCTCAGGCAAATCACATCATGTAGCTATAAAATAAAAATGGTGTAGTCATGCCTACCACTAAAGAGATATTTGATATAATGTGTTATGCATTTACTTCAAGCTCACCAGTGAAAGATACAACANGAAAGCCTGGAAAATATTAGAATGAAAAATTGTTGCATGCTGCATACAAAAAAAAAANGATACTATATTAAAGTGAAAGTTAAATGCTCATCATGANCTACCACAATTAATGTATTTTTTAACCTTTTTTCAGTCATTTGAATGCAGACTCAAGTTATTGTACAGATTCAGAAATTTAGTTTAAATTTAGATGGCTTTTTCTAAAATATATGCTGTTTAATTTTAGCCAATANGAAGAAATCAGAAAAAATTCTCATTTAGCTGCCTTTTGCTCTATTCTGTTTTCAATTTTAACATTAACACTGATCAAAAAGGTAGCTTCTTNTAGTAACTTTGCTGAGGATTCCAGAATTTAAATACAGTTACTTACAAAACCTATAACATCTTAAAGATTAATTTATATATGTCATGGAATACATGTTAATTCAATGTTATATTAAACATATGTACATAAAATTTAAACTTGTAAGTTAGCTGTATTGTGGTATAATGTCCATGGTAATTCCAATTGTCTAAAGCAAAACTATTGCAAATGTCATTATAGTGTCTGCATATATAAAACTATAATGAATAGATTCTTTCCATAACTATAACACAGGTTTTGCTTCTAAACCAGGACCAGTATTCCAGTGAATCCTGGGGAGAAAAATGCATCCCTTTTAATCAGTTAATAAGGTGGGACGTGGTTAATTTTTTTTTGCATATTCCACAAAATAAGAAAGGCATTTACTTTTAATATGGGCATCTATGTTTTAACACAGATAACTTTGTTGATNCTGACAGTTGTTCTGTAGGCTAGAATCATTCAGAAAATCTCAAGCATGCATTTGACAGCAAATGCTTATATAAAATGATTTAAATAAGATGACAAAACCTATTTAGTAATACTAATGTCTCTGAAATAATGGAACAACTGTTTCTAAATTATATAATTCAAGAGACAGATTGTGTCTGTACAGGCAAAACAACTGCAACACGTAAAGGACGTGATGAACCAGAATACATTAATACAAGCAGGTGAGATCCCAGCATATATTCCCATATTCTGTGGAAAACTACTCATTCTGGCTGCATTGGGAAAATATTGACTAGAATATTCTGTTACAGAGGTTATGAATATAGGAAGGATGAAGCATACAGACAGAGAGAAAGCAGCAGGTGTAGTTTGTCATGTATACTCATTTTAGTTAGTTATTAAAGGTTTATGAAAATATAACATTATTTGAAGAACATATTGTCATTAATATAGGTAAATATAATCAATGAAGAGACTAAAACTCAACCCATCAAAAAAAAATCAGGTAATTCAAAAGACATGTAACACTAAGCTTAAATTCAAGCTATCCAAGCCACTGGCCAGAGTAATAATTTAAAGCTGAACTGGTCATTCTTATTTCACCTCAATTCTTTCCTGCTTTCTTCACATCAGCCTGGAGAACATACTGATCCTCAAACTAAACAACCCAAGCCATGACATTTCTTTTTCTGAACCAGTTCTTAAGGTTTATTCAATTATTCCTCATCTCTCCTAAAGAATGATGAAAATTTTGTGAGCTTTACCATTAAAAATTCATAACATAGTGAGCGTCTCCATATTTGGTGTTGAGCTTGTTCTATGGGCAGAAGAGAAGCTGAAATTCTTCATACCAGGGAAGGAAGAAGTCTGGAACAGTGAAGATGTGCAGCTTTGAGAGCTGTCAAAGGTTACTTTATGGTCAGGAGATAAACAGACAATTCAGGCAGGAGAGGCTAGAGGGATGTAGCATGTTAAGGTAAGCACCTACATTTGGTCAACAGAGAAGTCTCTTGGCTCCAAGGGCCTTCTTACCTAGCTCTTCACTGACCTTGATGGGTGTTTAGACAGCTACATTNAGACACTTAAATTAGTGTCTCTCTAATGCTGCATCAATTTTCATTGATTATTAAAAAAAAATGCAAAAAGTTAAAAATTTTAAGCCATGGAGAACTAGTAGAAGAAAAGCAGGTGAAGGAGGAATACCTCCTAAAATTTTTTTTTAGAATACTCTGTGGCCACCTTCAGCCACCAAAGCATCAGTAACTTTGTGGTTATTGGCTCACAAACCCTAGTTTTTGATCTGTGTTTTCACTTAGAGGAGAATTTCAAATAATTTATTAGAAATGTATAAAAGAAATGTATCAAGTACTATGTAATGATTTGCTCACGGATCATTTGGTGTAGTTTGTTCCTTTCAGTTTTGGCTGGCTCACTTCTCCTCACCTGTTCTTTGCCAGGGAACTGTTCTGAAAAGTGAGAAATGTACTCCTGAACAAGGAGAGGGAAAGAGATTCATTATACACTTTTTTTCTCTGTGTAGTCTCACTTTATTTCTGTGTGTGGTTTTGCTTCTTAATCTTGCCTGAATTAGTCAAAACAACTACAAAATTGAAGAGGCATCTTATAAAATCATAGTCCTAATTCTTTGTTTGCCAGGCCATTGGGCAGTCATGCAAATTGTATGTTAAATATTTGTTTAGAATTATTTTCTTCTCTTTTTAAGTACGTACTTAAAAATAATTACTCTTGGTGAATTTTGATAAACAAGTTATTTTCCTCTATTTGCACTGAAAGGATAAGAGGCAAATTCAGACTTAACATAGACATTCACATTCAGTGTTTTATAAGTATAGTTTAGAAACAGAGTAATTGGAAATTATTTGAGCAACTGTAGATAGCAATTATAGATAATCAGTATGGAAATTCATTTGATCAATTAATCAGGAAACCAATGATCTGGTGACTAATCAGAGGTATGAAAATAATTACAGGAGGGAAAGAATTAAATTGAAGTGACCATAAAATCATGGAAAGCCTTTTTACCTCCCAGCAATATACCCTCAGTGATTCTCTCCAAACCACATAAATGTTATATTTATAGACTTTCAGTACAATTCTTTTAGGCAGGAAAGAATTTCTACAAATGAGACCGAAGGGACCTGCACTGAATTGCCTTTGCAAGACATTTCCTGTGAACTTGGAAAAGTCCTGACAGCTCTCTGTGAGGATTCCATCTCATACAGCTTTAGAGAGCTGTGTTAAGGTGTCTATATCACCTGACCCTCCATTATATTCATGAGAGAAAAACTTTTTTTAGAGNAGATTCATTTGATTTACTTTAAATATCTACATTGTGAAGAGACAATGTGTCTTTCAGCCACAAAAAATAAAAGATCCTGGGATGAATCCCATTTTACATGTCTGTCTTTTGAGAATTTTAAAATGAAGAATGTAGTCCTGTTTTTCTCTTCAGAAGAAAAATGAGTTTAAAATCTGAAGCATTGTGAATTACACTGGGTTTAAACAAGATAAATATGAATATCTAGATGTAGAAATAGATGGATCCAATTATCAACAAATAATTCTGATATATCAATCCACTAATGAATGAGGCATGACATGATGACTTATATAGCTTAAAGGACAAAGAGAAATGCCAGATTTATAGGATCATAAACAGAAGGAACCTGAAATTTAGTCCCAAAAATAAGTGTGTCCTGAGGTTGGATCTGTTCTTGTTGTTCCAGAAATAAATTTAAAGTAAATAGACAAGATTAAGTAAAGTTCTCAAGATCACAGGGTCATAGAATAGTTTAGGGTAGAAGAGACCTCAAGGAACATTTAGTCCAACCTTCCTGTAATAAGCAGGGACATCTTCAGCTAGTTATGTTGCTCAGAGCCCCATCCAACCTGACTTTGAATCTTTCCTGGGATGGGACACTCTTTCAGTGTTTCACTACCTTCATTGAAAGTAATTCTGCCTTCTACCTAGTCTAAATGTACCCTTATTTAATTAAAACTCATNACCCCTTGTCCTATCTCAACAGGTCCATCTAAGAGGTTTGTCCCATGTTTCTTATAAGCTCCCTTTATATACTGCAAGGCCACAGTGAGATCTTCCCAGAGTCTGCTGCAGGCTGATCAACCCAAGTCATCTCAGACTTCTNTCATAGGAGTGGACAACTCCAACGGGTCCACTTCTTTCCTGAGCTGAAGAACTCAGAGCTGGACACAGCACAGGTGTATCTCAAAAGAGCAGAGAAAAGGAGGATGATGACCTCCATCAACCTGCTGGCTACTGTTCTCTTTCTTTCTGTCCAATTTCTCTTCACCAGCATCCCCAAGTCCTTTTTGAAAGGGCTGGTTTGGTCAATCAGCACTCACACTTGGTAAAGCAATGCTGCCTGTTTNAAACCACTTCCCTGTCCTTCATTTACTTTAGCACAGCTTGTAAGAAGATCTGTTCCATGATCCTCCCAGGGTCTTCTCTCTTCTGCACCTTTTAAACATCAGTGTATTGTTTCCCTTTTTCCAGTCACCAGGAACTTTTCCTGATTGCATGACTCTTAAAGNATGATGAAGAATGGCTTTGTAGCTACATCAGTTAACACCCTCAGGACTCTGGGATGCATATCATAAGGTCCCATAGATTTATGTATGGTCAGGTTCCTGAGTTTCTCTATCCTCTGAATGCCTATTTTATTTTTTACTGAATGACTAGTTCTTTTTAAGATGATGCCTGATCTGTAAAGATTGGTATCTGTAGTCCCAGGAACTGGAGTGAGTGTAGGTGTGTGAATGAATGTGTGAGCACTAGTGAAGATCAATTTGTCCTCGACAGCAAGCAGCTAGAGCGGCTTATTGGGTGTGAAAAACAAACAGGGAGAGAAAGAACCTTGTTTGTCCACTGCCCTGTAAGTAGATCAACTTCTCTTGAAATGTTCAAATCACCAAGAAATGGGTTGCTTATTCACCAAAACCAGAAATTTTAGAAATAAAACCTTTCAAATATTTTTGAGGNATAATGTAAAATGGATTTTCAGATCAGATCTGAAGAACAGAGATGGGGACCTCATTATGTTGGTTTTTTTTAAAGGCATGAGGGAAAAACCAGCGGGTGGAAGCGTATAGATGTGCACAATACTTGTTTATATTTTACACATTTTGCACACAAACAATTCATTTAAATGTGCTGTTCACTCATTTTAATTCAGAGTGAAAGTTTTTACAACAGCACTTGCTTCGAAGGAGAAAGACATCCATCTGCTTTTTACGCTGTAGGGTTTCTATGCTGAAGATGTGACATGCTATTAAANTTTATCTTCTTAACAGTATTGCTGTTCTGCAATCATTACAAAGAAACTGTAGTGTGGAACAATACACAGAGAACATCTGTAAAAAAAAGATGCATTTTAAATGGTTTTGTGAATACATGCCCTCTGGTAAGACATAACTGTAGAATTGTGTTTGGATGAAACCCGAGGTGACAGTTAAGGGAACACACTAATTTAATAACAGTTGATGAATTAAGAAACTGTATTACTTTTTNAAATCACTTAGGAAGTCTCCTTTCAAACCCCTTGGTAGTCTGGTTGATTCTTTAGGACAGCATGTCAAAAAGATTTGGAAACACACAGTCTGTACAAACCACCGTGTCTGGTTCAGCTTCTTTTTCACTTTCTAAAGAAACTTAAATCAAAGCTTTGTATTTCCATTCCAATAAATNTGATCTGTAAAAGGATTTTATTTTCAGGATAAAATAATGCTGATTATCAAAAAATTTATTCTAAGCTGAATACATAACCTGTATTATCCATCACTTTNATATATATTTCCTTTAAAAGAATATGTTCATGACACAAAGTCCAAGAATTCTTAATGATGATGAACCACTCTGTCATATTTATATCCAACAGAAACCAAACCATTTACATAAATGTAAGCTTCCAAAAAAACTCTTAATATGATGGATCAAGTGTCTAATGATTACAGTCAAATATCCCAAACTTTATATACCCAGTGTCACAAAAATACATAGGGCACAATTTGACAGTTGTGGTTTTTGAANTATCTTCAAAACAGTCAGGGAATGACTATGACTGAAGTAAACAAAAAAGTCACGTATCAAAAAGATAAGTCCCAGTACTCAAAAAGTCATCAAGGAAAGACATTTCAGTTAGTTTTTTAAAATGAATTTAAATATTTCCATATTTACCCTTGATATATAATAGNTATCAATGAAACCTTTATGAATCACAAATTAACATGATGCCTAATCTGACAAAAATTATTGAGTGCTCCTCTGAGTAGAAGTAAAAAAGGCAATGTTGAACAAAAACACAGAATTTCTGAAGCAGGTATGTGTTAAATCAGAAGAAATGGTAATTATAGTACAAACATGTTTCTGTGAATGTATACACATTTCTAAGCAGCACAGGTTCTGGATCCANCTTCTTCTTTGTTAGTATTTGAACCTTATTAAAACCTCACAGCTCCCACTGAACAAATTGTTTAAAAATTCCATGAAAATACAATGTTAAATGGAATAAAAAACACCTCCCAATTAATTTTGTTTCATGTTTTTGGAAGTGACTCAAAGTCAACAATGTCCTGAGTTGAGGGTTAAAAGTCTGCTTAGAGAAGAAAGAATTTTTTCCTCCTGCATTAGTGACAATAATGTAACATGTGCACTCTTTTATTTCCTGCTAGGAAAGGCTGAGAGAATTGGGTTTGTTCAGCCTGAAAGAGAGACAGCTTAGGCATGACCTAACTGTGGCCTTCCAGGACCTGAAAGGAGCCTGAAAGATAGACAGAGAGGGACTTTTTGTAAGAGTTTGCAGTGAAAGAGCAAGGGGGAATGGAATCAAACTGAAAGAGAGAAGGTTTAGATTAAGTATTAGCAAGAGCTTTCTTTATTGTGAGAGTGGTGAGACACTGAAATAGGGTGCCTAGAGAAGCCGTGGCTGCTCCATCCCTGATGGTGTTCAAGGACAGTCTGGATGGGGATCTGATTAACCTGTCCATGCCCATGGCAGAGAGCTGGAAGTAGATGATCTTTAATGTTCCTTCCAACCCAAAATNTTCTATGATTGTATGATTTATAGCACTTGACCCATGATGCTGTGTCTCTCTATCCAGTCTACAGAATTCATGTTGATTATACACATACATTTAGTCACAATGAGTGTTAGAGAAAAAGATTTACCCCTTTTTCCTGGTGTTTTGTATCTTAGAATGCAGCAATGATGATAATTATTAGCTATGCAAAACAAAAAATCTCACCATCAATCTTAGAATCTTCAGCCTAAATTTCATGTTCCAAAGATGGAATAATTGTACCCACAATTTTCTTCAGATTATTCTCCATCTTCATTTAAAAACACTGGTAACAGAGGCTTAACAACATCTTGGTGTATTTAATACTCTGCTACATTTCTGATAAAGTTTCATGGGCTTTTTTAGTTTCATCTAATCTAATCTAATTTCCCCCTATTTAAATTTGAGGACCATTATTATTTTTGAAATCCTTTTATCCTTATACCATAATTTTAGGTATTTTAAATATTGTTATCTTGCTTCTTTAATAATTTTCATTAGGAAGACCAGTTCTAGTTCATTCAATCTTTTCATAGAAATCATATTTCCTAGACACTGATAATCATTCTGATGTCTCATCTTTTTCCAACTGTTCCAAATAGTTACTTTAAGTCTGATACAAATCTGACAGTAGGTATTTAGCTGAATGCTTTGTGATTTTGAATAAACAGGAAATATTAATATTTGTTTCACATCTGGGGTTTTTTTTGCAAGTCTTTAATCACAGTCAGTTCACCTCCAATATTTCACTAAGTGGCCTGAAAATGTTTTTTTGTTTAGATGTGAGGTTTGTGCATGCATACATGCTTCTGCATGTTCATATATACATGCTTTAGCCTATGGATATTTTATATATGCATATATGCATATTTTAGACTGTGATGTTTTATTTCTTTCAAAAAATTGGTTGTTTTGCCTTTAATACTGGCAAAAATATTTTCTTCATTGTTACTAGAGAGTACATGTGATCACACTCAAAGAATGGTTCAGCACTGAACAGCTGCTTTGTCCTACCTTAACCTCTCTTCAANCAAGGTGAGCAAGACCTGTGATATATTGCTGAAGAGCCCAGACTATCACAGAGAATGAACCTCTTTCATGCCTGCAAAGGATATGTTAATACAATATGTTATGTGCAGATATATATGGGCAAATACAAACATAAATTTTTATGCAACGAAAGTGAAGTTTCAAAATTCCTGATTTTTTACAGAGATAAGCAAATGAACACATCCTGGAGCTAAACTATTTAATTTAATTTTCTGTCTGCAAATATACTGTTATGGAATATAATGAATTATTACTGTGAAGACCATGAANCTAGAGTTTTTTCATGGGAACTGCACAGGTGACATGTCTGGGAGACTGAGTTAAATTCCTGTTATTAGAACTCTGAATTCAAATCTTACAATGGGATTTTTTCCATAAACCAGAGAAAATGTCATTTGCTGTTAGTTATTTGCTATAAACTGTAGGNTAATATCTCTGGAGGCATTTAGAAAAGTGAACGAACAGTGCATTTCCAGCTTTGGTCGTTTAGGTGAGTTTTATCAAAGGGCCTTGGCAAAATATAGAAGAACCCAGTGAATGTTTACAGCTGTGTTTTCCTTGTGCTATTCAGTCAAAAGGGACAAGCACCAAAAATAAATATATATTTTTATTTCTCACTTACATGTTCATGTGGACACAACCACTGTACAGAGATTAAAGTAAACAAAGGGCTTATCCTATCATTTCAGTGACTTTTTTATTTCATACATTTTTAAAAGTCTATTTTACATTAAGTCAATCTTTGATGAATTTCTTTATTGGTGGGCTGTCCAGTCTCTAAAACNCCTTTGCCAATATGAATAAGGCAAATGTTAGAACAAAATATTAATAATTATTAAAATATTAAATTATTTTTAAAAATTAAATTTACTACTTAAACTCTCAATGAATACTTCAGAAATAGCAAATCTTTGATACTTTCTTTATTATAAAAAATATATGCTCTGATCCTTCACTTTCTCAAGTTCTGTACCCTATTTAATTTCTAACTTTTGTAAAAACTGTTTAGAAGTTCGAATTTTCAGAGTTCCCTTAGGTATTTTTTTTTCTTTCTTGTGTTTTAAGACTTGTACAGCCTCTACTAAGANGGATTTCCTTTCTTTCTGCTATAGTCCATACCATATATATGAAAAGAAGTAGCTCTTCATTTGAACAATGCATGGCACAGTCTTGTTTGGAAAATAGATTTCTAGGAGCAAAGCTAGATAAACAGTATACACTATAGGGAAATACAGATCTATTTTTTCTTTTAAAAATATATTGTTAATTTAAAAAGCAGGATGTGTAATAGGGAAAATATTCTTGCTCTGAAAAAAAAAATGGAAACCATTAAATTCTAATTCACAAAGAAATGCCACAAAAATCTACATTTTAACTAAATGAAACAATTAATGAAAAGGCCAGCCAAGTTGCTTATTCCAATGCTTTTTAATAGGAATGNTTGACAAACATGTAATGGCTGTGGGAGTGAAAAACTGATCCATCACTACACCAACAGCTTAACAAAGATTAGTAGGTAAATGGGTAGAAAAACACACAAACTTATGCCACTGATATGTTTACAGTGTATCTTTTCCTTTCAAATTTTTCTTCCTGTTTTGCCGGTGGAAACAGGAAAAACATTCTCTTTAGGAAAAGTCTCACAGGAAAAGTTGAAGACTCAGTCAGAAGATGATGTTTAAATAGAAAATAAATAATTATGTCACATTAATATATTATGCAGCTTCCTCCTATTCCACATAAANTAGTCTGAAAAAAATTACACCTATTCTTGCATATCAAGGAAAATTAGGTAGTTGTTTTTAATGACTTAGATACTTAAGAAAAAAAGAATAAAACTAAAAATTAAGGAATAAAAAATCTAACCCATTGAAACCTGAGGAAATAGGACAAGATCTTACACAGAGGATGACTTTCTATTTTCCTAAATATATATATATATATGTATATATATATATATATGTATATATATATATATATATATAAAAGACGTTTTTCAGTAGTTATCATCTCATGTTTCTAAACTAGTTAGAAGGCAATTGCAGTAAAAGATTTTGATCCACCATTACATGCTGTTCCAGGCTGTGGTAANGTGCTCCTTAGCTCTTTCATCTACCATGTGAACACTAAATACATGGTGCAATTTATCTCCTTCACAATCTCCTTTGGAAGGTTGGAATAACTATCAGCAACTAATCCAAAAGCAGTTCCTGTAGAGGCTTGCAGGGCTGGTAGTCAGTAGGTATGAGAGATCATATCCAGGAATGCATTTTAAGAGTCTGGCACACAAACCTAGCAATTTGTATTCTTATACAATATAGGATAATGAGAACTGATAACCTTGTTATGCTACACAAATCANCTGTTGTATTTTGCACGTATCAAGTCAAATAAAAAAGTTAGAACTTCAAATTTGCTGAGGATTGTAAGAAAATGGGGAGTAAAATAGCAAAATATTTATTAAAAGTTATTCATAAATCCATTTAAATTTAAGGATTAGAAAAGCATATAATTCTTAAAGCAAAACATTCCACTTAATTTTGCCTGACCAAATTTATTCTGTAACAGATACTGAAACTGGTATCAGAAAATCCATAGTAATCTGCTACCTTGCAATCTGCATTTCCCATTCTCTTGCAACTTCTATGCAACCAGGCCTTCCAGCAATCAAACTAGATGGAAAATTTTAAAGATATAATGGAAGGTGTTAAATAAACTTTTTCAAGGGGAAGAAAAAATTATAGGCTTACCTAGTAAAATTTCTACAGGGTTCTAAGAAAGATTAGAAGTCAGTAATATCAAAACACAATATTCTGACAAACTGAAATATTTAATTATTGGCAACTGTGTTCAACTGAAAAAAAATAGGNGCTAGTTTTGGAAAAAAGTCATCTTATGGGAAATACTGAGGGTTGTGGTTGCNTATTTTTTCATGAAGCTGTACTTTGATGGAAAGGTCCAAGTCAACTTAAGATGTAACTCTTTTTCTTCCCCTCCTCATATAAATATTTATTTGCTTGTTTGCATTGTGATCTTTTTACCCCAAAATAAAAAGAAACAAAAATAATGAGTTATACACTAGTAAGTTTATTAGGACCTTAAGTATCTGTGTTGTTTTAAAAGCCAACTGTAGAGATCATTGGCCAGTGGTGAACAACAAACACTTAGACAGTTGCTACTTAAAATCCTACAACTTAACTTTATCCAGGCAACAAAATTTTACACACATGGAAAAAAAAAAAGAAAGTTAAAAAAAAAAATAAAATAGAGAAACAAAAGAGAAAAATGATAAAGACAAATATGTGATAGGTGATAGGTTATGCGGAGAGCAATGGATATATACTTGAAATATTTTAACGATTTTTCTTTACCCTTTTAAAAATTAAGTGAATATTATTTCTGCATTTTATTGTGGGGATTTTTACAGCTTTTTTTGTTTGTTTGTTTGTTTGTTGTTTGGGTTTGTTGTTTTTTTTCTGTTGTTTTTAATTAAAACACAATGTTTTTCAGTCCTCTCTTGGATCTACCTTTTAGAAGTGAGACTGACAATTCACTGCAGTACCAAGAAAATACAATTGTGTATTAAATCTGCTATACTCAATAGCTTTTCAGAGCATTTGTCCCAAAAAACATTTTATGTAGGAATAAAGATTTCAAAACTTCGTGGCAGTGTATTTACATATTTAGGTAAAAAACAACTGCATTTTTAATTGATGTTCATTGTCAAAGAATTACATTATTTCTGTCTAATTTTCTGTTTTTAAACTTTAGGAATAACAAGCATTTTTTGTCTATTTCTGAAAAACTTTTGAACTTTTATGTTCATGTTTAATCTCATGCTAACATTTTTTACATTGAATTTTTATGGATGACTATTCATTATTATTTCAACTCATTGCTTCTTCTACATGTGGCTAAATAATTGGTCTGATAAGAACATATCCTTGTCTGTACTATCTTTCATAGATTCAATTTACAAAATTAATATATAACAGACCTATCAAAAGCATACTAATTACAGGCATTTTTATTAGAAAAGACTCTACTAGCAAAGCTGGGAAACTGCTTCTAGATAGGTCTAGGTATGCCTGAGAAATTTGGTTTCCACAAAAATATACAAGTCTGTTGTATGGATACAAGTACGTATAATGAATTTACTAACAGCTATCCTAGGACAAATCAAAGATCCATTTAGTATTTTCAAAAGTCTTCAAAAATAGCTAACTTATATACCTAAAGACTATAAGAAACATGGAAATATAATTGCATAAATATTTGCCCAAAGTCTGCATGGAAGTGTTGGGTTTCAGATGACAGATAACATACCACAGAAGAATTTTGAAAAGGCTGACTTTTAATTAGCATGAAGCACTGCACTTGGACAAAAGAGTCTTGTTCCAAGTGCTGCTTCTTAATTTGAAAGATTTAAAATAGAATTTTTATGTAAAAATGTTTTAAATTTAAAACATACATTACTCATATACTGCTTAATAATTTGTCCATTTGACAAAATGAATATATTAAATACTTTTAAAACCTGGAAGAACCTTTGAAAAACTAAGATTGTTACCTTTGAAATGAGTGAAGAATTACATCAGCAGTATGTCAAGAAAACAATGAGCATTTATTCAACCAATATAGAAATGGATCACTCTTCAAGTGTTTAAAATATTTTCAGTATTTTATTTAGAAATCTGAAGTCATCTATTCTGGAAGAAAGTGCTTTTAATAATAAACTTAGGTACTCACAGTACAAGATCACCAATACACAATTCTCACTGTTGGAGAAGTACTGTTTATTTGATGTAGCATTCATATTACTGNCTCTCTGTATCTTACAAGAGTTATGTGAAAAACTTTTATTTCATGAGAGAGTTTGGTGAATATTGCCTTTTTCCTTAACTTCATATTCAGGAAGCCTGTGCATAGAAAAGAAAGACTGCAGACTATTTTGCCCTAAAAACATCATTTGGGGAATCATGTTAGGATCACAGATACTGTCCCTGGAAGGGACCTCTGGACGCTGCCTGGTCCAGCCTCCTGCTTCAAGGGGCTGAGGTTCCATGGGTACTTTGGGTACTGCATCTCAGTGCTGCAGTAGTGAAGAAGGTTTTCTTGTTGTTCCAATGTCTTTGTCCACTACTCACATTTAACTTTATAACCCACACTGTGAACTTCTTAGCATACTTAGCTATTAAGAAAAATGAGGGGGAGAAACAGACACATACCATTTAGCTTTTCAGGAGANTGTGTCATGGGAGTCTTCAGAATAAATTTTAGGAGGTATTTTTTAGCATATGATCAGGTCTTATAGTTAGGAACAGACACTGGTCTTTTCTAGTTCCAAGTTATGCTGTTGGAAAACAATTGGGTGCAGCAACACCCCAATGATTCTGTATGTACTTTTTTTTTCTATATATGTATCTGTGCAGACAAAATCCTAGACTTCTAAGATGCTTCTGCATCACTCTGTGTCCAAAAAACGTAATTCTTTAGCTTTAATGGCCCTTGGATCAGGGCATTAATCAAAAATTCAGAGGAGATTTTTTTTATATGATTGCTTTTATATGGGGGGAAAAAAAAACCAACCAAAACTTCTGTATATTCTGTAGTCATTTTTATGAATAAACTAATCATGGAATATGAAACTGCAAGAAGTTCAACTTCAGAGGACATTTCAGTCCTCACAGGCTATAATAAACAATTACTTTACGATCTATAAAATATGATTCAGCCTTCATACTATCATGTATGGCAGCTTAAAGACAGCTATCCTCTGCACAACATCTCCCTTCAGGAAATCTGAATGTGTGAGTGATTAATAGACTGCAATGCCACCTCCTCCCCATCTCTTCTGAAGTGATATATTACTTAAAGACACTTATGCAACACATGAGGCAATTGAAATCTCCAAATATGAATCCTAATTTCATTATTATTTCATGGAAACTTTTACCTTTTGTGAACAATGGCATCTAAATGCTACATTTCTGATTTAGTGATGCTTTATGTTCATCCTTAAGTAATGTCATACAGCATTGTGGAACACTGAACACCTCAAGATGAGCAAGATNAGCTCAAGAAAAGTAATCTAAGTATTTAACTGTTGCTCAAGAACCTTCCCTCTGTAAAAATCCTCCAAGTACCCAAAAGTCCAGGGTGTCTGGATTCCAATAAACTAGCCCANAATTGTCAGCTTGGCATCTTGTTTGTATCAAGTTTGAAACTTCTTATATCAAGCATCATAAATATCTGATATCTATGGGGTCTGATATAACTAGTATAGCTAATGGATATTTGACATACAAGATTTTTTAAAAGTGCAGTGGCAACAGCCTTCCACTTGGAAAAGAGAATGCTTGCATAGACTACTAGTTAGGAGAAATCCTTCTGTTTTGCATGCAGTATGAATTGTGTAAACATACTGTGCTGCAGGGATGGGAATCCATTATATTCTGCTCTCCAAAAAGGATATATAACAAAGATACAAAATAATTTGCCTAGTTTGGTTTCCTTGCACAGGAAAAGCACTTTTTTTTTAATTTTTTGCTCAGTACACTACACCATTTCAGTAGGAAAAATGAGGGAAACCAGTGGATTATATATGACAGCATTTTTTTGTTAATGTCTTAGAATGGAACCATTTAATATGCATTCAATGCAAATATGTGTCATTATTTAAGTGTTATGTTGGCTTTGAAAAATGGAAAACTGATGAGCTGTCTCTTAATTTAAAACTAAAAATAATATTAACTTTTATGACCTGGCAAAACACATTTCATAGTTTCTTTTAAAAAGAAAGTTTGTGCTAGCATGCAGTGGGATTTCTTCATATATAAAAGATTTCAGATTTCTTTCTATTTGAAAAATTTATTATCTACTCTTCTGTAGTTTATTTAGTAAATAATCACAACTAGAAGAATTTTAAAAATTCTCAAATTGTAAAAAAAAAAAAAAAATCTGAAAATGAAATAATCTGGATGAATTTTTCAATAAAAACAAGCACCTGAAGTTACAATAAATAACATTTCCTGTTAAAACACGAAACCATATTGTTTCTTCTTTTTTGTATCCCAACATTTAATTTCATAAACTATAAGTAAAAATGAAGTAGAAGTAGTCCATCCAGTACTAATATTCACAAACTGTGGATGCTTTGAAGTTAACACCTTAGAACATGAAACTTTGGTAAATGTTTTATGAAATGTGCTGTGCGCAAGTACTTGCACTTTTGCATCTTGGTGAAGTTAAATAAATAAAATAAAAATTCTTCATCGCATCTTGCTTTCATAGAGCTGAACAGCATCTGGCCTTTTATGTTCTTCCTGGAGGTTAGCTGCTTTCCATTAGACTGTGGCTCTTTAGAATTTGTTCTGTTGTGTCAAAAAGCCAAGGCTGACTGTTAGGAGATGTGCAGGAAAGAAAACACCATGCTTTATCTTTTCAGTATGGAGATTAACTTCAACATATTGAATCCAGCTACAGTTCAGTTCTGTTTTAAGGAACAAAAGGATTTGGCTCCTCGAAGAACATCAAGATTATCATAAACTTTGGAAAATTTAAAAAGAAGACAATTTTTACTTACAACACAAAATAATCTTCCCTGTCTCAAATCCACAGAGGTGCACCAATCATCAGGTCCCAGAGGAACACTCCACTGAAAGCAATGTATACATTGAAAAAACTCTCCAAGTAGATTTCAGTTGCAACAGATTGTAATGCCAGAGGGCAGTCTATGGCTGAGCATGAAATTCATTAATGGAAATGTAGATATTCTGCGTTAAGGAGTACAACAGAACATAAATATGACAACCTTAAAAAAGTTTCTGATATTTTGAATTAAGTCTTTGATTGGTCTTTAATCTTAGGATGATTTCAGTACATCTACACAAAACTTGCAGACTGTTTTGGTGTGACTGATAAAGTGTATTGTTGCAGACACTGTCATCCTCAGAATNATAATCCAGAATTCCTTCCAGTGATGACTTTGAGATTCAGTCTCCACTTTCCTCTTGCCACTATTACTTTATCCTGTGAAATAATGTCTTCTTTGTGGTAAATATAATTTTTTAATCAACACACAAGAAATGGATCTTTCTAGGTGGTGTGGTTTCCCATCCTGATCAAACTTATTTCTTCAGNTTAAGCATACTATACACTTAGTAATCTCTTTGTAGGTAAGTNAGTGGTACATGGCAAACATCTTCCATTTGGAGTCACACAGGGAATNTTTTTGTCATGCAAAGAGGGATTGAAAAGCGATCCTCAGATTCCAATCAGAGAAACAATGACTGCATGTTAAAAGGATTATATTAAAATCTGATAGGTTGACACATCACTGAAAATAAGTACAAACTAGTTTTCAGTCTAAAATAGATGACAGAAAAGTTGATCTGTCATTCAAATGGAAAATAATGTATAAAAATATTAGGCTATTTCTGAATAGGCAAATACCTTACTTGATATGTATATATATAGTCTGTTGGATAGGGGTTTTTAAGTGTGGGGCTGTGTTTTATTTCTTTTTAAAAGCTTGGAGAATCATCACTGTAGCAATATAATCAAGTACCAGTACTAAAATCTGTGGGAAAATTACCTGTAGCAGGAAGAAAAAGAAAGATAAATACATTTGTCTTCTATGAAATTGAAAAGATAAGAACACTTAAAAATAAAAAATGTGTAATTAATTGTTTTAATATGTTTATTTAGGGAACAGGTGTGTGGCATTATTTAATGTATTTTCTGCACTCAAATGTGAGGTGAAAAACAGTGATGTTGGTTACCTTGAGGTACCNTAGCAACAATACCATAGCTGCCACTTACACCAGTGTGCTTGAAGCACTGTTCTTGCACTCAATTAAACTATCATGCTGACAGGAGAAAAATGGATCCACTTTGTTGCACACTGTCAAACATGCTTTGCCTTCCAACCTCCATTATTCTAGCTAAGTAAAAATGTATCAAACCACTTAACTGTGCCTGTCACTGAAAAAAAAATAAAATATATGACAATAAGGTTTTAACAAGAAAATTCATGAATACCCTTCCCAGCTTTCTGCCAACATCAATATCATTAATGACACATTTCCAGGTGTTATAATATTCCAAGGAACTTTTAGAAATAAATATCACATCCTTCTTCCTTATGTGATGCCTTTCTTTTGTCATGATGTTATTTTTATAAGCAGGCAATGATTTTCTTTCGCTGAAGAATGATCATATAAGGTCAAACATTTGTCCTTTTTTTNTTATGGCAGCNTAAATTTTCCTCATAGTTGGAAAAACACTATCTGAATGTAAGGCAATAGGTAAGCCACTCTCTTTTCATTATAAAACCTCACTACATGGCAGCCCAGTAGGCAACATGATGACAGGAAAGTGGACAGCGAGCCACATCCTAGAGATTCCTGGATACTGCCAAACCACTTGCAGTGTTACAGACTGCCACAGAGCACCGTTGTCCTTATAAAGTGAAAGGCATGGCTCTCCCTTCTGAAGGAAAGCTAAATGGTAAAGGTCTCTTTAATCCTGCTGAGTGAGGCTCTGGTACAGCTGTGTAACTGACTTGCTTTGACACCAATTTAGCTCACTCTTCTTTCTGATGCTTTGGGACTGCAAGGGAATAGAATGTTTGCCACACAGTTGTCCTCAGCATTCTGCCAAGTAACTGTTAGCAGCTAAGCAAAGTGACATCTGTGCATGTGGCAATTGTCTTTAGTCTGAAGCTATTTCTCTTAAATCTAAGCCTGAGGGCTTGATTCACCATTTCCCCGTATCTTGCCAACTGCAGGGTGTTATTTTTACACACATTTTTTATCTGGAAATTACTACTGAAATCAGACACTGAAATAATAAACTCTGTTATCAAGTATCATTTATATTTTTATTCTGAATTTTTTCTCTACACTAATTTGAGATCTCTGAGAATTTGAAAAAGAACAATTTAATGGGTCTGTTTCAGTATTCAGAGCTTTCTAGTACTATTTCCATTAAATAATTCAGTTTTTAACTGTGTTTAATTATTCCATATAACAAATTTATTTGAAATTTTTTCCTATGTGAAACTAAATTCTTTAAATGAAGACACCTAGTGTCATTTTGATGCTCTAAACCATCCCACTGGCTCCCCAGTTGCTCCTCCAGATCCAAGCGTGGGTTTCCTTAGATTCTATGGCATGTCCATGAAGCACATTTTACATGTGTTTGAATATGCAAGTACATCTAAAATAACATAATATAAATAATTTAATGCAAAGCTATTGTACCTACATTTTCTGGTTTTTTCTCAGTCTTACCTGCACAAGCAATACTCAACATTGTCTTTCATGGTCTGGAATAAAGATAGCAACGAAACAAATATGTTGTCACCACATTTACTTTTCATATACTTGCAAAATAGACAGGTATTTTCAATAAATTATTCTCAGATATAGAAAGAAGAAATAATACTTATTCTCTAATAACTGAAATTTTGATTTTTGTAAGCGAACAAGTTTTACTTCCATAACAAACTGGTGACACCTCAAAAATATTAATAAGGAAGTAGATTTGTTAACAGAGACAAAATGTGGTCAGATTCTCAAACTACATATGTTAGTATAGCACCATAAAAGTTGTTATGTCTATGCAAATTTGAAAGAACTGAGAATCTGACTTTCATATGTAATATAGGAATTTTTTTCTGTAAGAAATGTATGTAGAAGAATATGATGAACTCTCATTTGTATATACAAATAGGTAAGACATGGACAGTATTTTGAACTAAAGAATATATCTTTTTACTTTGAATTTATCAAGACTTCAATGCTAAATTTAGCATACATATGTATACATGTAGTAATTGAGCTGATTTTTCACTTTACAAAGAGGAATTAAAAAGAAAACCTCATGCATAGTCAGTTTACGAAAGTTTTGCTTGGAGGAAGATAAATGCAGGTCAGAAATTGTGTTTTGGCACCATATCAGTCATGCACATAAATTGAATGGCCTTACTGCACTCAGAATAAGATGCTTTTNTCCACATGACAAGAGTGAGAATCATTATTTTTAATTCCCAAGTAGTTTTGAACTTGTGCATGCAGAAGTTGCTGCCTTCTTTAAAAAGTGACCTTTAAGAAAAAGACATTTAAAAAACTCTTTATTTCTTTTTCATTAATAGAGAGCAGTTCATTGATTAGCTTGAAAATCAGCCAGGAATAAGCTTTTTCTTTTCTTGTGAGTTGGAAAGAAAAAAATACAAAATTATACAGAATAAATAGTAAATATAAATCCAGCGAGAATTCATTGCAAAAATAAACCTGCAGTGTTCTACGTGTTTGTAATCTATATTTCCCACAACGCTTTGTTTTCATCTAATTTCAGAAAATATATATTTGTACAAATAGCTAAATACTATTATTTTTCCTCGTGTGTGTANTGTTGCAGTTATTCTGTCTGAGCATTTATTTTGGTTAGGGTGGAAAAGAACCTGTATATGCACTTGGAAATTCCTAGCCACAGCAAACTCATTTCCTTCAAGAATAATTAAAGCCAGCACAGAAGTTATTTATATACATATGTATATCTATTAAAAAAAAAATCAAACTTATTGAACACAGTAACATATTTACAGCTGATTCTCAGTAGCTTTTCAAATTGCCCAGGATTATGAGTTGAAACACCAGTGATGCACAATATTTTATAGCAGCTCAAGAAAAGATTGTCCAAACTTAAGTAAAGCTATCAGACAGGGAAAGTAGCAAAAGGCTTGCAGTTTTCTTTGTTGAAGATGTTGGGTAAACATAGTTACATATTTTTCCTTCCACATACTGATATAGAATGCACATGAAGTTCTGTGTAAAATACTTAAATATTTGCAGGCTCTGGGTGAATACACAAAAATATTTTCTCTTTTTTCCTTTTTAACTGACATTTAGTATGACAACTTTCCAATTCCTTTCATATTTATTATAAAGATATGTAAGGTGTAGTTGTAGACAGTGGCCATGTATGCAGTGCATGTACTAACCTAACATATACACTCTAAGGTTCTAAATACAAACACAAGTGTTGGGGTTTTCTTTTTTTGGTCTTTTTGTTTCTTTAAAGGAATCTAATTAAATGGAGGGAAAAAAGAAGTGGTAAAGGAAATGGTCATATTTTTTTTTCCATGGGTTGGGAAAGAGAGAACAGAATGGACAGTGGCATACACACCTTTTTGAAATGAGGAATACTGCAATAAGCAATCTTCCTCCCAGTTCAATCACACAAAATTCTTGTTTAACTTGGGGTGTGACATATCACCTGCACACAACCCCATGGCTTCCCACAGTGATCCCTGAGTTTTTCTTTGCTAGGATTACTGCTGTGCTTAAGTTCTGACTGTTGACATGTTATTATAAGGCACTTTTATTTACAATGATTCCACCTTAAAGTAAAATCACAGAAATTCGGCCCCAGCCCAATGTATTATCACTTCACGTTTGCTGCTCCAGGACTTCCAGATAGTCAGGCTCAGCATGTAAATTAGCCTTGAGTTCAAAATACTCATTTTTAGTTTGTTCTAGGAAAACCTTTCTGGGCCTGGAGTACATGAGTGTCTCCATTAGCTTCAGCTCTTCGTGTGTTCCAGGATAACGAACTTCCATGTCAGGCTGAAGCTGAACAATATTTTTTCTTAGGTACTCTGTGATCCCTAGCTGCTGCAGTTCTCTCTCTTTTTCAAGAATGTTTCTATACAAGCAGCTAGCATCCTGAAAAGACAGAAANTCAGCAGATTGATCTGTAGCCTTGTATTTGACATTTGGACCTGTAAGTGGTGAGCTGTTCTCTCTTTCCAGGAGACTGCGGCGAAGATATTTGGAATCATTAGCTTCCTTCTCACTTCCCTCCTCCTGCTGCAGGGTGTGCTTGGGGCTGAAGGAGGGGCTGTGGTACACCTGCACCATGGGGGTGACAATTCTCTGCTCNTAGAGAGTGGCAGCTGGGCGCTCCGAGGTGTGGTGTGTTGTCTTGTGCCCGTACATGCTGTACTGAAGGTGGACAGGGCTGCTGTCCCTCACTTGCTCATCCACTTGTTTCTTTTTGCTCCTTCGGCGCCGGTGCAGAACAAGAACGACTATTCCTGCTGCACAAAATACAATGGTAATAAACACAATGAGCAGCCCTAATATTAGAACAGAAAGTGGGACAGCATCTGTAAGGGACCGCAGGATGGTGTCTGCAGTGTTGGCAGTAGGAGAAGAAGTTGTCACAACCACAAAACTGGCATGAGTTGGTAGGGCAGGGCTGTTTATTAAATCTGGACACAAGACTTCACTGTTTATGGATTTCAATTCTTTCTTTGCTAAGTGCCCAGGAGATTTACAAAAAATATCACCCATCATGGTATTCTTACTCAATTTTTGTATCCATTTTTGCAGTCCAACTGAATCACAAGTACAGTCCCAAGGGTTGTCTTCGAGTTCAATTTGTACCAGCATATCCAGCTCATCCAAGACATTGCTCACAGGCAAATGAGCAAATTGATTTGTTTTCAGATTTAATCTGGTGAGGGGAACACCTGAAAAGATATGGGGTGGCAAAGCCTGCAGAAGATTGTTATTTAGGTAGAGAACTTTCAGTTTTGGCATTACATTAAATGTCCCTGGCAAAACTTCTTTGATGGCATTATATTCAAGGTACAAGTACTCAAGGTGCTGAAGGCCAAGGAAGAGATTCTGACTTAGCTTTGTAAGATGATTGCCATTGAGATATAGCTTCTGTAATCTAGTCAGATTCATAAAGGAACCTTCCTCAAGGATCTCAATGCGATTGTTCCCCAGGTGAAGCATTTCCAGGCTGGCATAGTCCACTAGATCTGATTTCAATAGCATCTGAATGATGTTTCCAGCTAGGATAAGCTTTTTAGGATTTGGAGGAGGGGGTCCTAAATCAGACAAGCTTTCAATATTTCGCTCCTGGCAGTGCATAAGAACTCCTGAGAGCATATGGCTGGTGCAGTGACAAGGGACAGGACAAGAGATTCCTGGAAATGTAGTAGGTTTGGAAGTATGAAGCACTAAANTTGGTTCTTTAGTAGGAGCTTTCAGGAGAGGAATCACCTTAGTAGATAGATGATTATCACTGATAGAGGTGGTTACAACTAGGGGCAGTGATCCTGAAGGGTCTTCAAGTTCACTAACAGGATGGGTGGGACAAAGTGATTCTTTTTTCAGCCGGCTTAATATGCTGCCTTTGATAACTGAAGGACTGTTGCACACAACATCACCTATTATGGACTGAGGAGGCATGTTTTCTAGCCATATCTTCAGCTGCAACAAATCACAGTTACAGGCCCATTTATTGTCCTCCAGCTGAAGNTCTAGTATTCTTCCAATGTGTTCCAAAAAGCCAACATAGGGCAGTGTCTGTAACTGGTTTCCACGCAGATCTAAATGGGTCAATGGCACAAAACGGAATATGTTTGGAGGAAGATACTCAATAGCATTATCATTCAAAATAAGCACTTTAAGCCTGTTGAGCTTGCTAAAGGCACTTGCTTCAATCACTGTGATGAAATTGTTGTCTGCTTGAAGAAACTCCAAATTTTCCAATCCATTAAAAGTGTCTTCTTTAAGTGTTTCCAAAGAATTGTGATTGATATGCAGTTGCTTAAGAAGGCTGAGACCATTGAAAGCTCCAGGCTCAATATCTGCTATATTGTTAAAACCAAGATGCAGAGAAATAGCATTAACAAGGCCAGCAAAATCATTCACGTGTAACATACTCAGACCATTGTTTAACAGATTAAGATGGAAAGGCCGTGATGGTGGGACATTTATTTCTGATATCATCTTGATGTCTCTTTTGTCACAGTTGATAATCATGGTGTCATCCTTTTCTTCACAGGAACACAGACTCTGACAAGATCCTCTGACTGAAGAAAAAGAAGGCTGTGACTGGANAGGATCAGATGAAACCACAATTGAACATAGAACAAAAATCCAAAGCTTCATCTTGTCCAGTAGATTCTATATGAAAAAAAAGAAAAAGAAAGGATAAAAAAAAAAATTAAAAAAAAATTAAAAAAGGAAAAATGATACAGTTATGATTTCAAAGAGTTTGAGGTTGGGTTTTTTTTTTGTTTTTGTTTTGTTTTGTTTTTTTGCTTTCCCTGGTGCAACAGCAAGAAAAAACATTTTCAATATTTGTCATTGAGCTACTTCACCTTCTAAACAATATCATGTTATGCAAAACACTTGAATTATTTTCTAATTAGAGAATATATATTTATTTTAATATNCTGAATGAATAAACAGAGTCATAAGGGGAAATCTGCAGTACTTTCATGCTGAAATCCAAAGTAGGATGCAATCAGGAGTGTGTTGGTTTTATTTATATACTGTATAGATTGCCAGTGGACAGCACTAATAATTTACTGTCCCAAGCAACTTATATCAAAGCTAATATAATATTTTGAATCATTGCTTTATGTCACTACATAGCACTGCACATTTTAAGAGTACCTTGCTAAGACTAACTTAATATTACCCAGCTGCTGAAGAGAAAAAATAAGATTTGGTTTGTATCAGTAAGATGTTGTGAGTAAAAGCCCATTCTGTCAGGACACAGGGAATCTCTCTACAGTTCTGCATTAAGTATAGAAATCTAAGGGTGTTTCCTCTGAAATCCTTGTATCCACAAANTGAAAAGGAAGTAGACAAAGTAATCATCTCTCTTTGCTTACATTTTAATGCATGCATTGTAGTTTGTGGGTGAAAGTGGGGCCACAGCACACAGTAGTGTAATGTTTGCAAACAATATACATACGAAAATATGCATACACAACATTAAAAAGAGAGAGCTAACAATGCAGTAAATGACAGAAGAAACAAGCAAGCAAGGGCAAACTTTTTTTGAGATTAATATTAGACTCTTCCCAATGATTATAATCATCAATTTCCACAGAAAAATGTATATGGAACTGACTGTGCTNTACAAATTAAAAATTATCACCAGCATCATCCATATGTTATGTAATATAATTATCACGTTTCAATATGACCTTAAACTTTGAAACACTTGATAAATGCATCATTACAATACAGCTATGGAGTTTCAAGCAATATTTAGATTTTTAAATCAGTCATTAATTATTGGTTTGAATTAATTTGTCCTACAGTCTATGAGAAGATTCTCTGTTTCTTGCTGTCAAGACTGCCTAATTAGCAAGGCCAATGGTAACTCTTGATATATAAGGTAGATTGAAATGACTGTTTATAATCTTTAGTTAAGTATTTCCACATTCCCAAAAAAGTAAATAATAACAAAAACCCCCTAAAATGCAATGGATGATTTTTTTAAAAAGTAATGTTTATGGGGTGTGCTATTTATTTGAGGGCTGAACTAAGCAAGATTCTTTAATCCATCTAATAAAGATCAGAATCTTTCAAATAATGCTATTGAAACATGAAGTACAGAATGTCACTACACAACCAGCCGTGTCAGTTTCTAAAAGATTAAAACCTTTTACAAGGATCCATTCAACTACATGCATGAACATTTTTATAGTGTGGCCATATGATTTGGCATCTCATCAATGCATATTTTAAGTACCATGCACCTTGGTTACTAGAAACACTATTTTTCAAGGCTTCCCTTAGAACAGATTGCAAAGCTTTACACATGCAGGCACTTAAATGCTGTGGCATGAGTTTTATACACACACACACAGACACACACACACACACACACACACACACACACACACACACACACACGAAAAGAACAGCAAATGTGTGCACAGTGGATTTTGTTTTTCTCCATTAGTAGCTTCTGATAAATTAAATTAGAATTATGAGTTTAAAAGTAGTAAGTGTAATTCACAGTATGAGAAAAAGGGTCCTTAAATATATGAGTTTTTATCTTTGTTTTAATAGTTGCAATATAATTTTGTTGTCTCATATAACNTTCCTTGAACTCCAGCTGCCTATCTTTAATATAAATGCCTTTAAGTCTGTTTTCCCAAGAAGTATTANATAAGACACATCATGTCAAGATATTATTTTGAAGTATGCAGAATAATTCTAGGATCATATTATGCTTTACATGCATTACTATCCTTTCCAGTGACCCAAGGTAAAAAATACAAGCTCTTGACACAGATGCCAGCTTCAAACCTACACTATGACTAATTCAACTTTATTTCTGCACACTCTTTCTCATTAGAAATTCCAGCGTCAATCTGCATCAAATTCAAACAACACNTATAAAGTCCCTGAGCAAAATTAAATTGAAAGAAAAATCCGTAAGGCATGCTGAATTTTATTGCATATTGAGAAATTAGGTTATAAAAAAAAAAGCCCTCCCCTCAGAGATGAAAGTAACAACATTTGTAACCATTTGTAACCAACCATTCACATTTTAATAATCATCATACTTCTGTAAGCAGCACAGCCAGAACTCTCTCTCACACATAAATATATCCACACAGTAAAAATTAATAGGAACTTTGTATTCTTTTTTCCTTTCTCCAGTCATGCTTTTTTTTTCTTTTTCTAAACACTCAGAAACATGTAATGAAGTTCTCAGTGTGCTGCTATTGTAAAATAAAAACTGCACTCATGTAACAGATGATTAACATTTAACTGAAAGAATTCACAATAAAACAAAATGTAATTTGAAAGACTTGAAAAACTGACCTTTACATGGTTTTTCAGCAAATTCCACATGGTAACTTAAGGGTTTTTTTCACTTTATCTGCTTGACTGCATACTGTAACTAAACTGTATAGGAATTCTAAAAGACTAAAAAATGTCACAGTTCTTTCTATGATGCAAAGTTGAATACTTCCAGAAGTAGTCACCTTACAGCAAAGACATCTCATGCTTGCTAAGTAANAATTTATTTGGTTTTAGAACACTGAAATAGCTTGTTTCATTATGCTTGGGAGTTTATTTATTTGGTTGTTTTAATTAATCTATTTAAAAAATATATATATATGTTGTCAATTTTCAAAATCCCAAGTTAAGAATTAGCAATTTCTAAAAGCATTTAAAAGCCTTTAGGTTTTTTAATTGANTTCTTAAGGGAATCACAGTCAGATGATGCATTTAATATCACTTCTGCGCTTGAGGAAATAAAACCAAACACCCATTCCTCTCCCCCAAGGGATTCAAAAGCAGCGTTCCTTTAATACACATAATCTACACAGTAATCAGTAATAAACGTGCCTGCAAACTGTTTAAAATNCAGTATCAACTACCATAATTTAACGTAAAAGTTATACAAAGTCATGCAGAAAAATAAATGCAACTTGTACTGAGAAATNAAATTCTCATGTGTTTGGCTAATTCACTAATTGCAGTCTTTCTTACCTGAACAGCAGCAGCCCTCCCTGATGCACTCAGTAACGCACAGTCGGAGCAGCTGTTTCCATGGAATGTAATTTTCCCCTCTGAAACACGCACACACTTTCTTCTGAGTTTCCCTTTGCTGCNAGCTCCGGTAATGCTACAGCTCCATAAAGTTAAAATCCTTGCTCAGAAGACAAAGTACAAAGCGTTCGATTGAAAAAATCTTCCAGGCAGCCGTGCACGTCAGACCATCCTGTAAGCAGTTGTCCTTTTTCCTCAATTAAAATTCACAGCATACTTCACAGCTAGGCTGACTTTTCTGCATATAGTTAACTGTTTGCAAGCATTTGGATGCAGTAAACAAACAAGATGCTCAGCAGAGCTTGACTTGATCTCTTGGTTTGTCAGATTTTTAGATGCAAGCTGCTCCTGTGTTCTCTCTGTTCTTTCTAGTCTTTCTTGTTAGCTCAGTTTGTTATTAGTCAGATTGCCAGGGGCTGGGAGGTAGGCGTAAATAAAGAGACTTCTTGGCTTTTGACTCAGCCTTTAAGCCCTTCCCCACTAGANAGCTTTAATCTGCCAATGTCATTTAATACAAGATACAGCTCCACCTTGAGACAGATCAGCTCCTCCTCCTGCAATTTCTAGCACATCCTTTTCCCCTTATCTAAGTGAGCCTCAGAAAGTAAAATTCAGCTAAATATCTTCTAGATTGCTTAAGGACTGTTAATGCCCGATTTTGCAAAACAGTAAACAACCACTGCAGCTCTTGCAGTTTGCTCTCTTGGGCAGACCTTGCATTCAGTTTGTGTCTGCAAATGCTTGCTTTAGAAACCTGAAAGCATTCCATAACAAATAGACTCCACAAAACACACCACAAGGGAAACTTTGTCCTCTGGAAATTATGTCTATCATGTTGAAGTGCAGAATTATTCAAATATATAAATGGGACTGTAAAGCTCTCAATCCAGTCCACTCTGTGACTGGGGTAGGGGTCAGTATGCACACTTGCACATATTTTATTTTGGAAAAAATAAAATTATGGAATATTAGTGCTTATGCTTGCACAATGACTGCCATCTTCCCTTTTTAAAACTGTCCATNTTGTTGTGTAGGAAGAAGGCTGGGTTGGCTGTAATTGTCTGTTTTACAGATGTTAGCACAGTGTGGGTATCTGTTCATGTGAGATTGCATTGTATTTCCATGAAACACTGCTTTGATAAAAAACGGTGTGGTTTGGGAGAGGGCAGTTTTAAAGGCATGTATCAGGCTTAAGGCACTGTTTATTTTGTGCTCACAAATAATAAGAGATACAGTACAGCTACAGGAAAATGTTTATTCTGTGCAAGGAGCATTTTCCTTATCCCTCCTGCACTGCATGAGATGGTTTTATAAGCAGCAAATGCCACTTCCTTGNTCATCCCACTGCCACAGAGTCACAAAACCTTTTGGTGAGCAACGATAGATGTGCTGCTCCCGCATATTTGCCTTCTAGAGCATAACATTTCTGTTCTGTTCTTATTGTGCCTTGGATTACTATACAGACTGTTTACCGCAGCCTCCAACCAGTCAGATTCCAGTAACTTCTTTTGCACTCATAGATCTCTAGGTGGCCTCGTTGACCTTAAAAGGGTTATTGCAATATCCTGTTCCATGTGATGAATGCTATCAAGATTTTGTCCTATATTTATACTCACACGTATAAGTAAACTTTTATATATAAATTTAGTAAATACATATATATCCATATATATATAGTTTAGAATAATAATAATAAAAAATATAAGATATTCCTGAAGAATATCAGCAATTTGATTTCCATTCTTTTAAGCACATTTTTTTTTTCAGTTTGTTACTTTAAATGAACCTTGTCACTCAATCTCAATTTGCAGGGTGTTCTTACTGTTAAGGCTCAAAGCTCTCAGCTATCCGTGACCAGCCAAATAAATAATTATTTTNTTTATTAGTTTTGAACTTATGAATTTTTAGTAGCATTATTTCTATTTTTTCCTGAACATTTTTCAAGTGTTAAAGTTTGTGGTTGGCTGTTTGAGATAGGCAATAGCTCTAAATATAGATATTCACATTAAAAGTGAAAACAACATCATTCTTTGCTTTTGAATTGACATCCACAAGAATAAAACATGATCAAAAAATATTTCCAGAAATCAGTTGCTAATAATAGAACAGTTTCCTAACTGAAGCATACAGGATTAAAAACCACTGAGAATGTTTATCAATAGTATTTCTTATTCAAAAACTGCAGCTTTATCAGGTTTATAAAAATGGCTAATGNTTATTTTTGTCATAATTTTATGAATCCTTAAGCATATTATTATAAAGAATGTGATTCTGCAAGTGCATCTGCATGTCAGTTGAACTGACACAGGGTTTGTACCTTGTACTTCAAATCTTCATCATCAATTGCTCTGACAATTTTAAATTTTGTAAACCTTGGATATATAAAAATCTAAAACTGTCANGCTTATGTTTACAGCTGTCTTATGATTTACAGATTAGTCTTCAAAATGTTAATTTTCATGGTGACTTGTTAATTTATACTTCATTGTTTAAACATAACAGGAGGAATAATATCTGCATTTTCTGTTTCAGTAGATAGAAAGTATTTTTTTGCCATCNTTCACAGCTCATTGTCACTTCTCAGACTGCTCATGGATAACACAAAAGTTGCAGGAGGTAAATAATATATCCTTTCCTGTTGCAAGAAGCTTCAAGTCTGTATCAACAACTCTTCAACTATATATCTTGCAACATGAACCTTTGAACTCTGTATGAGTACAGGTCTGACAGCTTAGTATACTTTATTGTAAGAAAGCATTTTCCTGGAGCCACTAAGCAGCATCGGAATGCTCACATGTGAGAGAGCCTGCTGAGGAGTTCAAAACTCATACATATATTATAAATTAAAATTGTAGATGGGAGAACTGTCACCAAGGTTAAGACTTAACTAAGAACATGGCATATGCACANACACATACACAGAAAAAAACAAAAAAANCCCATAATGTAATGTGCTATAATTATGGAAGCTACCAGTGCCTACTNCATTATTTAATTCAGACACAGAACACCTATTTCCCTCACAGAGCTAATGTCCCTTTCTATGTGCTGGGATAGGTCCCACTCAAAACCTTCTGCTCTGAATACACTTTGTGTGGCTTTTTGCAGTCATGAACACATTGCAACTGTGTAAATAAGGGTCAGGATTCCCCTGTAGTGATACACAAACCTAGCTGCTGTTTGCTAACCATTTAGTTTCATTTTTATATGACTGTTATTAAGACACAATTCTGTAAAAAATCTGCTGAAAAAGATCTTCAATTTGTAAGAAGACAGGCTAAAGGAACAAATTTATATCACCCTTGTGCATTTTCTAACTAAANTAATTTAGACTCATATTTGTATACCTAATATATAAATACACAAATAGTAAAATCACAGAATCATAGAATGGTTTATGTTGGAAGNAACCTTAAATATCACCTGGAGAACCACCTCCCTCATCCTGCTGGCCACACATCTTATGCAGCCAAGGCTTTCTAGGCTGCACCTGCACATATGTGACATTGTCTGCATTGGTATTTACCACCATGCAAAAATCACATTCCCTGAAAANACATATTCCAAAGAGAGGAATATTGAAGTTAATATACTTTATATTTCATTTTACAATTTAAAAAGTCATGTGGTACTTTAAATGTTCTGCTTGAGTGAAAATGCATTTTATACTGCTATACTTAAGAGCATGATTCTTTACAAAATATTGGATTCTTAGTCATTTAATAAAATATGTTGCAATGGAAACAGATGAAACCAAAGNATTTTCCCTTACATACTTTAGTGATCCTGTTTTGTTGTGCAAGTCAGATCACTGAAAATGTGTCAACATTTCTGAAATTTGTGGTTTCCTTCATCAGTATATTTGAAACAGGTCTTGAATCTTCTTTTTTGTTTTTTGTTTGTTTAACACCTTGACAGAAAAAACTTCCAGTTCNACATAATATGAGTTTAATATCAAAATTAAAATCACTTATCCTGCTCAGAAATTGTTCATCTTCTTAGTAAATTTTGGTATTGGAGTGGGAAATATTTCTTGATCTGAATCAACTTCTTNGAACAGACAGATTCTCCTTGCCTGTCCTCCTGAACTTGGCAATATTTGAATGAATTTGAAAATTTGAATTAGGGATGACTGGCCTGTAGAGAACAAAAGTAACCTGAGTACTTGCAGTCTTCAGTTATGATGAATCAGTGGCATATTTTTCAAAATGTATTTTGCTTGCCAATGACCCAGGAACATGCACAAAAATAATTGAGTCATGGTTTGGAATTGTGTAGTGTGTTAATAGCACAAAAGATCCCTTCTAATCGATGTGTACTCCCTTTTCTTATTAATTTTCTAAACCCCAGAAGTTTCAAAAATCATTGTCCATTGAACTTAATTACTGTAGGTTAGACTGAAGTGATCCTCTCCACTACCACACAGCTATTCAAAACTTTCTTTGAAGCTGAATGGAAAAATTACCTTTTGTCCATGTAGAAGAGAAAATCTAGTGTGAAACCAATAGAATTTGNCTGGACTTCTATGGATTCTGACTTCTTTTCTGATTACTTTGGGCTTCCAGTAAGTATCCATTTAAAAAAAAATACTTGTAAGTTATGTTAATTATGTTTTACTTACCTTTTTTTTTCTAATGTGTTACAGTCAGCCAATTAATTACCAACTGCACCTCCGAGTAGTCAGATTCAATTTGTAGTTAAGAATATTCCAATTGAAATCTAGTCAAATATCCTGACTTCTATGCCTGAGAACAGCTGACTGCCTACCCCTCATAAAACTATAGAAAATACCCCTTCAGTACCAATAGCCAAGGAAGCCCGAAGTTATAAGAATTGTGTAAATCTTTTGAAATTAGTAATGGAATATTTTCTTCTTCTCTACTGCAAGAGAAGCAGAAATAAACACTGGGCGTGCAGTAACCTATAATCAGAACAGAGGATATTATATGCATTGCATATGTTTACATTTATTTTTTTGGTGTTACAAAATTCCCATTTTTGTTCTTTTTCAATAAACATGAATAAGAAAACATGAAACATTGAAACTACTGTGTAAAACGATTTTCTTTCCTTTTGTCTATGAATGATGCATTGATATTTAACATTAGTATCCTGTTAAACACAAATGAGTTTCTACATTCTGACTATGCCTAAGCCTATTCATGATGATATGTTGCTGTACCTAACATAATTGCACATTATATGCTACTGCTATTCCACCAAATCCAGCTAAAATAAATTTTTCAGGCAATTTGGAAAAAGATCTGAAAAGTAAAGTCTGCAGTTGCCAATCAAGTTACTCTTGAGTGTACTATATGCACAGTAAGGTTCACAGACCCAGCACCANATTAATGAAGTAGTGGATTAGTACTTAAGCTCTGCTTTGAAAAATATTTTATCTTTTTTTTTTCTGAGAATGTATGCCCTTTACAAAGGCACTGCATTCTGAATTCCAGCTTTGACTACATCATACAGGAACTGAAGGAAGTGAGCACACATGAACACTCTGGATCTGTAAAGTCATAGGTAGTGTTCAACAGAGTAGTAGGTCTTGATGGCTGCTAACACGCTTCTCACCACTCTGACTTCCCAGTACAGGATTGATGTGAGCTAATTTTGAATCTAAAAGTTCATTAAGTCCAAGTTTGTTGATCTATTGTCCTATTTTTTAAGTATGGGCATATTTGGGTTAATTTGTCTTGTCTACCTTGAGATGGGAATCTTTGGAATGCACTACTGTGGAAGCCACTGTAATTCACTGTTATTCTAGAACTAAACTGTCCCAAGCTGGCAGGTATCAGAGCATGCTGGAACTGTCTGGGGTGGAACTGATGTTCACAGCAGTGTGTACAGTGTTACACCGTGGATTTGTGACTAAACCAGTGTTGATAAAATGACAGTGTTTTTACTACTTCTGAGAAGTACTTGTACCATATAAAGTCTTCCTGTTCTTCCCACTCTGCCCTGCCATGGGTAGGTTGGGAGTTGGCAAGAAATTGAGGAGGGACACAACCAGGACAGCTGACCCAAACAGACCAAAAGGATGCACTGTACCATGGAGTGTGATGCTCAGCAAGAAAATGTGAGGNAAGGGCCATTTTTGGGAAAGTGCCTGTAGCCCAGGGAGAAAATGAGCACTGGCCTACTCATGTGAGGTGATGAGTGACTACTTTTACATACTTTCCCCCCTCTCTTTCCTTCCTTAGTTGAACTGTGAGTGTCTCTTTGTTCTCTTTTGCTTTTTCTATTCTCTTTNCCATCCCACTGGGGATTGAAAGTGAGCAAGAGGCTGTGTGGTGCTTCACTGCCAAGGTGGCTAACCCACAACACAGNGCTACAGTAAAGCTCCCTGTCTCTAAACCCATAGTGGTCATTTCCTCTTTTGCACCATATTCATGTAGTCAGAGTTCTCAGGAAGTGGTGCCACTGGAAAAAGAACCCCAAACTCCTTATTTTGTCTTTACTTCCTAAAGTCTGTANGTAAATTCAGTGTTCCTTGCTGCAGTTGCTGTATGGATGAGTAAAACCTGCAAGAATATTGGGCTCTAATTGGACGTACACAAGCTGTAAAAAATCTGAATACACCTGACCACAGATAAAACTCAGGAAAGGTGTGACAGATTTGTGTTGTTACATGCAGTTACCTCCTTGAGTATATTTTCTTAGCTTAGTATTCTGCCATGTAGCCNTACTCCTTGTCTTCACTCACACTATTATCACACAGCAAATAGAGCACATTAAACAAATTCAATCTAATAGATACAGAACTCACTTCAGCCTTTCTGTCAAAGTGGGAAGACACAAACCCACATCTGCCAATGATCTCATTTTTGGCTTCTATTTTCAAATGTACTTTTTTTAGAATGCAACTTTAAAAATGTAAGGTTCATGTTAGTCACTCTAAAAATAAACACATGTAGAAAAAAATTACAATCAACAGAGCAAGGAGAATACCATTTCCTAAATTAAAAAAAAAATAGGAGTTTACAGGAAATCTCCCCTTTCTCAAGAAAGTATATAATTATATCTAATCTCATTTTTTCAGAAGACAGGTCAAATTTCTCTTTAAAAAATGTATACCTGAGGTGCATTAAAAAATGCTGAAATGCACTGAGAGGTGTTTTTTAATCATTTCAGCATGTTATATCAATAGCTTGCCTTGTAATTTTGATGGCATGACTTCAGACTCATATGGTTCTCTTTCCAAAAGAGGAATGGGCTTATACAACTTTATTTAGCATTACTTTTTATTAGGCAGATGTGGACTCCTACTTTGCTTTTATGCAGTCAGATAATGAAGACCAAATGAACCTTTGTTTTCACTTTTGAGGTAGGAATAGGAATTTTTATTCATGTAAGACTGCATCTTACTTTGGACTGCTGTTNGTGGTTGAGATATTGGGATTTCTTACATGCACCAGGAAGAACATTAGTGCAGGCAGAATCAAACATTTTTTCTTCTGTAAAAGGGAAGAAAATCCTCTTTAGGCTGAAGAAAGAAAAATTCAATTTATTCTCCTCAAGGGTGAGGGATAAGGACAGGAGCAGGGATATTTCCACTGAAAAAAGATGCAGAAAGTAGGTCAGGAAGAGTGAACTTTCTGTTCTTTCTTCTGTTAAAGAAGATGAGAATAGGGTGAAGTAGTGACTNCATTGAGAGAGTTCATTTCACCAGCTGTGACCATGTTGTTGCACCCTTTTACTTTTTCTCAATGAGAGCAACAGATACAAAAGGCAGGAGTATATGTGTTATTTCTGCTTTCAAAAATCTATTGCCCTATACTGTACCTGCTATGTAGCCTTCCTATGAATAAAATATTTTCTGAACACTTAATCTTTGCAACAAATTGACCCCATTTTTATGTGGAATTTTACAGACAAAGCAGCTTTGTCNAGAAGCCATAGTAAGGACAATTTCTGAATAAATTTTCTGAGTTTTCCATACATCTTTATCTGACTGAAAGAGAAACTGACCATCTACTGGCACCTGTAAAAAGCCATATGGATTTCACTGAGTCACAGACNATCAGCAGGAGTGAGCTTCTCTGTAGGACAGCTACTGAGTCAGTAGCTGGGACTGGTATTCTNCATTACATCAGGGTTATATTTTTTTCATGACCACCACTTACANCATGGTAGTCACTATCTCAGTCCAGTTAATAACTAAGAATGTGAACAGTGAATAAATGCAATGTGCAGTGTAACCTGACTGAATAAATATTAATTACTTCCCCTCCTCTGTTGTAGTTGGATTTGTTTTGAACAATAAGAAAAAGAGTTTCAGAATGAACCATGTTTTTCAATTGAGAGAGCACTGCTCTTTATTGGAAATAAGCTGTCTTAGTTAGATAAAAAATATCTATCTTTAGTACTGAAAATATTTTTCCTTTTTGGAGCTTTTTCTGTGTAAATGATAACCATATTTTTGCCAAAGCTGAACATGTATTTTTCATTGACATTTTACATCTTTCAGAGGCCTATTATGCACAAAATTGACATCTTGATTTTGCAAAGACTTCAAATCATGAAGCAGGTTAGAGAGAGAAGTTGTTGATACACAAATCCTGACTGGACCTGTTCCTGGTCAGACTGTAGCTGACCCTGCCTGAGCCACAGAGGGTGGCTACATTGTCTAAGATCTCTTCCAGCTTCAGTGGTTCTGTGACTCTCTGAAATGCTTTGGGAATCCAAATTATGTTGAGCGCAGAGTTTTAAGGCATGTCATTTTTAAATGATTCTCAGAACTGGATTACTATGTCTCAAAACATAATAATTAGTGTGTAATTGGTCTTATTCAAAGTCATGTACCGTGGTATGGTTTTTTACCATGGAGAGAAATCTAAATAATACTTTTTTTATCTTAAAACATAGTGTAAAATCTCTTCAATGCCATGTTGAAGNAACACAATTCACACTAAACAAGTCATGTGATATTAGCTTAGAGAAATCCAAATATATTAAGGAACTTATTTAGTGACAACTATTACACCTACCTGTTCTTCTGAGAAGTATTATTATTCAATATTACAGGCCTCTAGACCAATCTGAATAATTTGTAATATTTATCCATTGTCTGGAGCAAAACAGACAATGATTCCATCACAATTTAAATTATTGACCTAATCCAGTTTTGAAANATACCTTTTTAGAACAAAAATATGAGCCATTAATTCTGTTATTCTTGATATTTCCTGTTTCAATCTGTGGTTTAACTCCAGCTAGCAACTAAGCACCACACAGACTCTTGCTTATTCCTTGTCCCAACAGAGCAGGGGGAAGAAAATTGGAAAGATGAAAGTGGGAAAAGTTGGGGGCTGAGAGGAAATTTTAATTATTAAAGAAAATTTATAGTTATTAATAATAGGAAAAAACAATAGTAATGATAATGATGATATAATGCTAACAATAGTATNGTTTAATGAAAATGAAACTAAAAAAGGGAAACAAACCTCCAGGAAGATGATGCCAATGAAAAGAACTGCTCAGCACCAATCAGCTGATGCCCAGCTGGTCCCTGAGCATGGCCCCCCTGGCCCACTTTGCCCTTGGTTGTATTTCCAGCTGGGCAGTATATGGTATGGGATATGTCTGGNCATTTTGGATCAGCTTTCCAAGCTGTGCTTCTCGTGCACCTCCAGAGTTCTTGCAGTTGCAGTGATGTGAGNAGCAGAAAAGACCTTGGCTCTNTGTAAGTNCTGCTCTGCACTAATGGAAACATCCCTNTGTTATCAGCANTCTTTCCCACACAAATCCAAACCTGTTCTAGCTACTGTGAAGAAAATTATCTCCATTCCAGTCAAAACAAGTAAAAATNTGTGCAAAACAGATAATCAAAACCACTGAGACATCAGTATATGCTCTTTAAAAAACTGCCTGAACTTCTGTGACATTGTGCATATAATTTTGGAAATGCTCTTTATTATTAAGGCTATCTTTATGAAAGTATTTCAGNTACCAAAGGATGTAACTTTCAAAGCACTGGACACTTTGACTGAGCTTCCAGCCACAACACAGACCAAAAAGTAACATTTTTAGAACTTTATTTGAAGATCACGTCTTTTGGCTAAAATTCAGTTCTCATTCTAACATACTCAAGTAATTGTGTTGTCTAAACCTCAACAGAAGCAAGCATTGAAATTCAAAGGATTGATGCCAGTACATTGGTCATCAAAGTATCCATCATCTTTTACAACCAGTCAGCATAAACACATATATTCCTTGAATAATCACTAAAGCTCAAACAGATCACTGAAGCTCAAGCAAATATGCTTTAANTAAAATGCACTACACTAGTCTATTAAAGCAACATAATTAGAATCAGTNAATCTCTATTGGCTTGGTGGATTCAAGTAGGAAAAAATACAGTGCATTTCCCATTCTAGCAATGCTGCCACATTTTGTTGTCAGACTTTGAACATTAGCTATGTTTATGTCTCAGCTAACTTTTTTTGTTCTTTTGACAATGTCAGCATTATGCTAATTCTTTAATTTTCTAAAAATACAAATTGCATTTCATAGCTGCAAGCTTTTAAATGTGTCTTTTTTTAATTGTGGAAGTATCAACTTTTCAAGAGCTTGAACATTAATGTACCCATTTATTATTTATACAGATAACAAATAAATTATAATAAATAACAATGAATGTCTGAATTGGAACTTTTGAATGCAGATCAAAATAATGTAATGTGAGTAATTAAAATTATATATCTATAGAGAGAGAGAGTATTGTCTACATAGATATGTCCACATGGTTGCAAAGATAAAAAGTGTGTTAAATATGTGTTGTCTTGTTGCTGTCCAGTTGTGTCACTCTTACCCAGGTGACATTGATTGAGATTCAACTCCTAAAACCTCATTAAGACTAATGCTGAAGTAAACAAGAAAAATACCCCTTGATTTCTACCAAAACTTTTGTTGACCTTACAGAGTTATTGGAAATAAATCCATATATTGGGATTTTTCAATAGAAAATTGTTAATCAACAAGCTATTGACCAAAGAGCATTAAGTAATATATTATCACTGAACATGCTCACACCTTTCCCAGTACTAGCTTGCAATTTTAATTTCTTTTTCATCTTTTATTTTCTGACACAAACAACAAAACATTGATACCAAATCTTCTAAATATCAAGAGATACTCATAGTTTGTAAAACTTGTTTTCTTCATCCATTTCTAGTTATTACCCTGCATCACAGAGATAACACTTGCAGGATCAGTTTCTAAGTAGAGATCAGTGATGGTTTACATTTACAATTGTAAATTCTGCAAAAATCTGTTCATTAGTAAAAGGACACTGATCAAGCTGCAGAAGTCTGATGGCATGATGACAGANCCTCAGCACAAAGCTGCTGTATCTAATTGTCAGCATGGTTGACTTGAGAGTCAGGTGGTGGCACAAAGCAAAGGAGTCACCTGGTTGTGAACATGATTGCATGATACAGACTGTTTTATCAAGCAAAGAATGGGGAGCTGATAGGAGCTACAGCAATAATAGTGCTTCCGTATTTTCCAGTTTATATGAGAAATTTTTTATAATTACATAAAATTATTATCATCATATTTTACACACCACCACAGCAAATAGCATTTGCCACTCATAATCTGTAAATTCTTTGTAACTGAATAAGAACTTAAGTGAAAAGAAAATGATTCAACAGGAAAAGAAAAAAAAAATTATAAGAAGAATTTAGATGATTTTTTAAAACCATGGTGCTTATTTAATTTCTTTTTTTTTTAATATGCATACACATCAATAATATACAATCATATTACTATGACTCATTTTCAAATGTTTGTCTTTGGGGTTGGAAGGATGGAAATTCAACAGAGAAATATTTCCGTTCTCTATTCATTCTGAAAATTTACATAGTGTATATTTGAAAGCCTTAAAATNTCCTGGTGTTTGAACTAAGTATTTGTCAAAATTGAAAGTTTCAGAGTCTTTCTTAGGCAAAATAATATACCTAGACTCAAGTGAAAACTGAACTTTCAGTGAGGGCAAGCAAGACTCCCTTAGATTTATAGCTCAACACTACCCTCTCCTGGTAGTGCATCTCAAATAAAATACCATTAGTGGACAGTTCTGAAAATTTTAGGAGTCTTTTTGTATTGATTTCAAAATATTGAGATAATTTTTACTAACTCAAACAGTACTTTTAACTTACTGGAGAAGAAATATTTTTCTTCCTGTTGAGAACTGTAATTTGCTAAACTAAAATCTTCAGGTTTTACTAGTTTTCTAGTTTTAGCCCAATGAATTTAAGTATTTTATTTTAGGTAAGTTTAAAAGTACAAACTAAGTTTAAATGTACAAACTTTTCCAGCCTTCTGACTGTTCACAGCCCATGTGTAGTTAACTCTGTTATAATTTAATCACTTAGAAAACAATTATTTATCCCCTCTCTTGATTAATCCATATTTCAAATGGTTAGGGGAAAAGTATCATAAAAGAAAAAAAATCATAAATTTATTACAGTTCAAATACAATACAAAAAACTGAAGAAAAAACACTTGAAATACAGGGAAGATCAATAAGTAATGAAGTAACTGATTTAGATAACCTATTTGGTTTATATATTACTAAGGAATAGCAGCTTTTCCTTCCCTCTATTTACCTGCTGGCTTCTTTTACATCTATATGTTTCCTATCACAATCAGTGTCAAATCCTGACTGGATCTATTGCCAAATTCCAGCAGCTATCTGAAGAAGTGTACTGCCACTGTAAAAGCAGTAGTCTATCCTGTCATGCAAAACCCAAGAGAAAAATGTGGTAAAGGTCATCTGGAATCAATTCCTGTTAACATCTTAATTATTAGCAATTAATTTGTTTTCAGAGGGTCACCATCTTTTTCACAGCTACCAAATGATTGATTTACAAACTCAACCTCCCTAAAAGTGGGAAATTTAGTCTTTAAACCCTGCTCCATCCTAAANCACAATATCCCACAAATTAATGTATTTCATGCTTCCAATATAGCAATAGCCTATAAAACATGGTAAAGCACTGGTTATGGGAAAGTCTCATAGAATCATAGAATGGTTTGGGTGGAAGGGTCATTAAAGATCATCTAGTTCCACCCCCCTGCCATAAGCAGGNACACTTTTTAGTAGAACAAGTTGTTTAATATCCCATCCAACATGGCCTTGAAAGATAAACTATCATTATCTCCTTCAAAATAGCTAGGAAGTCTAAAATAAATGAAGTGTAAAAAGTTGGCAAATGACATGCTGTAATATTGCAACAGAATAAATTATTAAATGTAACTTGGCTGTTTAAATATAAAGTCAAGAGTTATAACCTATCAATTACGTACTTCAGTAGGAAAAACACTGAAATACAAACCTGTGTTATGGTTTTCATTATTTGATGTTTTTCAAACTGTTCTCATTTCATTAATATTTTAAATGCTTTAAAACATTATCGAGTTATTAGCCTTTGATGACCTGCTAGATCTTCTCTTTACTATGATAACAGTACTGGGTAAATACAGCTGNAGACTACCGTCTGTAAATTATAGTTTAAATGTTACTTCTTTATTTTAATATCCTCATATGCTCATATGCTATACAAGCTACTGAATAATTTGAGTTCAAGGCAATTCAACAAGAATATTCTGTCCTTTTTCCTATTTTAACTGACTGCTGTGTGTATTGTCTTATATTTTCTAGAAACTAATCAAGCACATTAGATACTTTAATTTGTTGTAATAATCCATAGACTTATTAATGTACTTCAAAGCTGAAATNTTACATAAAGAGATACCATCATATATGAAACAGGATTATTTTTTTCCATTAATGAACTTGTACTTATCCAATTTATGATGTGAGTGAACAGAAAATATTTCTTGTTCTTTTAGTGAGTATTTAGATGAGCTGGGTGTTCTCAGACTAAAACACACAGAAGATAATCAGATGGTGNCTATCCTAAAAGATTTGTTTTCCTTATGACTCCACCTTTTTTTCTCCTTAAGGATTCAGAACTTTGAGTCCCTAAGAATGTCTTTTTTTATCTTAGCTATATAACATGATCCTCTCCATGCTGTATCTTCATTAAGACCACATATTTTTTCTATTTCTGTGCTTCTACTCCTGGGAAAAGCATTCAGAGTCATAATAAGCACAACAGAGATCTCAGTTTGCTCATCCTATAATATGACAACCAGCTGATAATCTTGAGGACTACATGATATCTTTCATTCTTACCTTGATGTTACTTTTTACNATCTTGATAAAAATTTGCTCAATATGTGAAAAGAAAAAAAAAAACACTTTTCAGGGAAATGATGACTAGAAGCAGAATCCTTCAAATTAGCATCCATAAATTTATCTTATGTCTGNTTTTAAATATTCTAGAAGCACATATGTATTTATGTAAGGGGTATTTCCCCTCTAGAAATCTTGCAGATATCATAATTTATCTTCTCACATAGATTTACAGATTTCATTATAGTATCANGGCTTTGAGGGCTCCATTAAGCTTCAGAGGGTTGGGCCAGGCTTACCTAGAAAACCCTGACAATGGACCCAAAGCTCCATTACAGCTTAGCCCTGGGCATCCACTGCCTCTGACAGGCTNTGCCCCCTGATGTGTCTGACTTGCTGATGGAGGTCTTGGGTTGACTTCAGCTGTGAATTTGTGTTTGTCTAAGGATCTTTGGACTGTTGGGCTGACACCAGCCCTGCATTTGTCACCCTATTTGCTGCTGTGGGGCTGAACCCCTCAGTAAGGGCAGGGTCTGTGCTGGGGTTATCTTGGCTCCATACTCCTTTTCCTGGGAAGCAGACCCATTCCCTCTGCTCCCAGAAGTCATCAGGTCATATAGCAGCTGGGAAAAACCAGATTTGAGACTAACAAAGAGAACAAAGCAATAATATCAAAGATAAGTAAAAGGCACTGTCCATGGTATCTTTGGGTGCAATACAGAAGGGCAGAGCAGTGAGAAAACAGCACAGGTNTACAAGTGCATTTTCAAGTGTGAAAGAATAATCCTAATTGGATCCTAGAGAAAGGATTAAAGAACCATCAACATGAAGGTCATATTTTCTTGGCAAAGAACTCCAGAGACTGAAAATGGCAATGCNCTCCCAAATGCAACCTAAATTAAGCCACCAGCCTTAAGTCTCTGAGGAGCCCAGGAAGGGTGAGCATGAGAGCAAGGAAGAGGGTATAAAAGAAGNGTGTGCACAAGTTTAACTGCATTATTATTTCTTATTCTTCCACAACAATTAGATGCAGATTAAAACTGATTAGACTCTTAAAATCTTATTTATATTAACTATAAATTCTTTATGACAGTACTTATCTGAAAATTATGCTTCCTCTTTCTCTATAAACCAGATTTTGAGTGTAACANGAGAGCTGTCCTGTTGCTTGCATAAATTCACATGTCTACCTAGTAAATCATTTGTGGGCTCCAGATGCTTTCCAAAAGTTGCAACTCTCCTATAATTTAACCATCACAGCTGTAAAACCCTTCTGAATTATTCCAACAGGCTAAGCTGTCTCATAAAACATTAACAGTTTATGTTCAAGAACTAAATTGAATCCCAGCTCTCCATTGAATATTGACATGGGTCAAGAAAATACATTTNAATGTTTTAAACCCTAAGCCAAACTTCAGCCAGAAAAAGGCTGCTTAGCTATTATGGTAATACAGAAAATTCACACTTTTACTATTTACTTCTACAATTACAAAATGCATTTTAACATTGTCGTATTAGTTTTTATAGACATTTTTAATATAAGATAATTAAGTGCATGTTTAAATGTGATTAATATGTTATGTTCTTTCCACTGTAGCATGTGAGAAAATGTTATGAAGTCAACAAGAAACAACGTTAGGCATTTACAAATTTATTTATATATTTGTAAGTACATGGGTTATTTGGAAATATATGCAATATAAAGTAGTTAGTATCAACATGTGCTGCTGACAAGGTATATATATAAATTTTTAATTCTGTTTTTTATTTNATTAAACATAGCAATTTGTATAATTTTTCTCCCCTTCCCCCAGGATATATGGAAACACTATTTTCTCTTTTCCCCAGTTAGCACTATTTTTTCCATTTCACAATNGCCTTATCATGCTCATATATTTTCTTCCCATCATCTTTTTCCATTACTGACTGCATGTCTCATCAGTAATTTAGCAATTATCTTNAATTATGTCCCTAGTAATTTTTTTTTAATTATTTTGANTCACATACCTTAATTAATGGTATTCAAATGAATGTTTGAATTTGAATCTGTCTTTCATTCTTTTCTAGTCAGTAGCTAGNTCAGGAATTCATTTGCAGTCCAAAATTACTAGCTTGTCACAAAAATAGTACTTTTAGAAGGAATTATGGTTAATGTATTTAAAAAGTTATCTGTCTCTGCCCTCTAGTGGCCATGTCTTTTCTCAGTCATATCTTAAGAGGAAAAGACATCAACACAACTGAGAAATAAAATCCTTATCGATTTTAGCTTATTTAATCTTAATTTACTAAATTCAGTCAACCTTTTTTTGTAAAAAATGGTTTTCTGCAAATCCTTTAGATTCATGCTTCCAAAATAAAAAAAACAAATACTTTGTAAACAATCAAATAAGGTGATTTTTCCATGTCCTGTGCAGTATATAAAGTAGCTTTTAAATTATTCTGCCCTGCAGTTTCACTGAATCCATTTAAGAAATTTTCTCACTTGAAGCACTGCATCATGAGATATCGAACCTAGACTCATTCAGGGCAAGAAAGGAAAAAAAAAAAAGAATTTAATAATTTTTAAAAAATCAGCTCAAAACCAAAACATTGTGCTAGAGTAATTATTTTATTTTAATAAATCTAATAACTGTGCTTTAAAAGTAAGACAATATAATTTGTTCTTTACAAGAAAAAATTCCAATTGTGCAAAATACAATTACTGAGATTCTTCCCTACCTGCAGAGATAAACTTTTGCTTCTAAGCTTGAATTCAGGGAAAAAGTCATTTCCTGGCTGACAGCCAGGTCTAAAAATCTCCTTTTGCCCCTAGGAAGTTTTCTTTTTCCACACCACTGGTACCTGTCTGACAGTTTGTTAATCTTCTCAACATCTCAACTGAGGTGCAGGTGGAAGCCTCATCTGCTTCATGTCTGTTAATTCTGCCTGCTCTGGACACCTGNCCCTTCTTGAGCTTTTTCTCAAAGTTCAGCTGCTCTCAATAGACAGGGGCAGCCTCCTCCATTTGGAAAGTTTCACCTGACTTTCCCTTGCTCTTTGGAGGAGNACAAAATTATAATTCTAGTTCAAAGGGAGCCCTAGAGACATCAGTCCTAGATTAGGAAAAGGAGGACATATTTCAAATCTGAATGTTGTCAAATAGGGATTTGTCCTTTCAGCCTTTCAAATTCTTCAGGGANGAAGAATTCACAGCCACTGGAACAGACTCTCTGCAGTCTGTTCCAGTGTTTGATCACTCTCATTGAAAAGACTTTTTGCTTTTCCTTCTTGTCCTATCATTTAATCCTCGGGAGGAATCCTCAGACCAAAAAGACTGACACATGATACCAGATCCNCAATCTGTTAGTGGCTTGTCACTGTTGGTGCTCCCCAGGGCTCAGCATTGGTGCTTGTCCTATTTAACATCCTTAATGACAATTTGGATGAGGGGATTGAATGTACCCTTGGCCAGTTCACAGATGGCACCAGGTAAGATGGGAGTGTTGATTTGCTTGAGGGTAGGAAGGCTCTGCAGAGGGATCCTGACAGAATGATGGGACAAGGAAAACTGCATGAGGTTCAATAAGGCTAAAGGTTGGGTCCTTCACCTGGGTCACAACAACTGCATGCAGTGCTGTGGCATTGAGGAAGAGTGGCTTGAGAGCTGCTCAGCAGAAAGGGACTTGAGGGTGCTGGTTGATCACAGCTGAACATGAGCAGTGTGTGCCCAGGTGACAAAGAANGCCAATGGCATCCTGGGCTGTACCAAGGTCAGTGTGGCCAGCAGCACCAGGGCAGTGACTGCCCCCTGTACCTGGCACTGGTGAGGCTGCATTTCAAGTACTGTGCCCAGTTNTGGGNNACTCACTTAAAAAAGGACATTGGGGTGCTGGAGTTTGTCCAGAGAAGGGCAACAAAGGTGATGAACTGTCAAAGAAAACATTTTATGGGGAGTGACTGAGAGAAGNCTGGGGAAGGGAGGCCCAGGTGGAACTCTCTGTACAATTAGCTGAAAGGAGGTTNTAGTGAGGTGGGGTCAGCCTCTTCTGCCATGTCTCAAGTGAAAGGACAAGAGGAAATGGCCTCAAGTTGCACCCAGGGAGGTTCACATTAGAGATTAGGGGAAAAAAAAGTTCATTTAAAGTTTGTTAGGCNTTGGAATAATTTGCCAAAGGAGGTAGTGGAATCATGGTCTCTGTTAGTGTTCATAAGCATCTGAAAGTGGCCCTTGGCTACATGGCTTAGGGATGATAGGTTGATGGTTGGATTGGATGACCTTGAAGTCCTCTTCTAACCCTGATGATTCTNTGGTTCTCTGTGATTCTGTTACTGGCAGACTTCAGCTGCACCTACTTGCTTCTTTTCCATTGTCTGACAGAGACAAGGACATCNCCATATGAAAAACTGTGTCACTGTTCCTTTCACTCAGAACCTTATGCTCATTCTTGGTATGCTCAGAATTCACTTTGATGGTGTCATTAATATACACATGGATGAGCAACAAGAAGCACTTGTCCAAGGGCTCACTAATTTCTCCACACATCCTGGATGCAAGACCCTGACAAAAAACAAAACCTCTCAGATAGCTCAGTGAGCAAATGGTGCCTTCACTACTATCCCATCCTTACCCTGCAGCAAGAAGTTTCTGAGTTTCACAGACTGCCCTGTCTTTGTAGCATATCATAGTTAGTTTCCTGATATGCCTTTTCTTGGGGAAGTTGTTCCTGCTTATCTGTTACCAGGTCTAACTAAGACCTCTTCTGTATCAGCACATCTGCAAGGGGAGAAAAGCTTTTGTTCCTGTTGCCTGAAAAGCCAGTCTTTCAGCCTGCCCCAGCCTTGTAGTNTCCAAGCTTCAGTCTTAGATCTCCTCTCCTATCAGAGTAGGGCTGAGGCTGTTGGACTTCCAGGGTCTCTTTGAAAAACTCACCAATCTTCTTGCTGCTGAGTCCTGCTCTGANGTTTTGAAGAATATCCATCCCTTACTGCAGCACTTTCAGCAAGTGACTCAGTGCTGATGGAGGCTACCTGCATGAGGATCTGGGTGCATAACTAGCTCAGCTCAGTCCTGGGAAGGCATCCATCATTCCTTGTAAACTTGGAAAACTGTCCTCTCACAGGACTCAGCAGGGTAAATCCTTCTGATCTACCCTTGAAGTCCACTGCTCAATGCTAGACAGGACTGTGTCTTGTGGTGCATTATTGCTATGGTTGTACCCAATTTGGCAATCTCAGTCTATCTGAAGCAATGTCTTCAGGACTGCTACCCTCACAAGATGACTATCAAATCTCCTTTTTGCTGCCCATGGTTGCTGTCATAACTAGTAAAAAATTAAACAAATTCTCCATGGTTGTATAATAGTTCCCCAAGCAGNAAGAACTTGATGGTGTAGGTCCAGGGAAGTCTATCTCTCTGAATAGTCATTGTCCAAACTGTACAGCTCCTTTTTCCCAGCCCTGTTTGTCTTTCTCAGTATGGTGCAACTGAGGAAGGTGAAAGGACAAAATCAACAGTCACTTCAACTTTGTGCAACCTCTGGTATTTTATTTGTATGACCCCATGTATATTATATTCCTCTAGAAAGACAGCAGACAAGAAAACTCCCAGGTGTGCAGCAAAGCAAAGTCTACAAAAATACTGTTAAAAATAAAGATCAAAGTGTGATAAAGAAGGAATACCTAGGAACCAGAAGGGAATACTAAAAACAAACAGAGGAAAAAGGAGCTGAATTTCCAGGCTGAAATTAAACTTAAAAAAAAGGGACCAGTCTGCACAGACACAAATCCTTGTGGCTTTATTCTTGTTTCCTCTGAGTTCATTTTTTAAAGTTACATATCCTATCATATACTAAAATGCAATAAAAAGAAAATGCTGTATTTTTTCTTTTTTGATGTTGCTTACCAAAATAATGGCAAAAAATTTTTGATAGATATCTATTAAATGTGCTGCCAAATTANGTTTTATGCCATAATTCTCTAGCATTTTTTATTAGTTTCAAGAGCAGAAGTTAGTTTCATCTGTACTTCTCAATCAGTTCCTGTCATATCTACATTTTTAGGAGACCTTCCCTGAGGGAGTCGAGTCATCCCCATGTGGTGTCTCCATTCATTTTAGACATAAGATTTAGCATCTCCTTAATATTTGAGAGAAAGAATTTTTGATGGCCTGCTCTGCTTTTTTAGTAGTTTAATTTCTGCCCTGTTTTTTTTAGACAGTGTCATATTACTTTCAGACTGTTTTTCTTATGGCTGGCAGATCTTCATTCCTGNTATGGTTCTTAGGTTTGCAGCTTGGCACACCTTTTCACATTTAGCTCATGCATATTTTGTCACTAGTGTGTTTTCTCCTTCCAATTGCCAACCACCATTCCTTGTTCTGTCACTAGNACAGAGAAGGTGGTTTAAATCCTCTCAGCCCAGTGGAGTCCAGTATTCCCTGCAATCTAGCACTAGGAAACCATCTTCTCTCACATAGTTAATTAAGGCAGAGTAGTGGAGTGATGTGCCCAAAGACTACTGAAGCACTTCTGGAAAACTGTCAGCATTTACTTACTGTTGATTTATATATGTGATATTTAACTATTTTTAATTTTTCACATTTTTATTACCAATACAGGAATGTAGTGAATGCATTTGTGTTTGTATGCACTCCAAATAATATCACTTACTCCCTTCCCTATCTGTTCTTTAGCTGACTAAAAGACCTAAAATCCCTCTCAGGAGTTTGATACAAAAGACAATACAGGGATAGTAGAAAAGGGGTTTTAATATGCTCTTTTTTACAATACTTCAGTTCCTATAAATTTTATCTCAAACTCCTTTTCATATGCATATGATTAAACTCTCCCTATCAGGGGAGGAACCTGGGTGCTCCTCTCTGAAACTGGATGTATCTGAACCCATGGAACTTTGTGTTTCATGGCCTTGCCCCACACATGACAGATTGAGACTGCAACCATGTCTTCAACCACAGACATCTAAATCATTCCTGCCTATCCTACCACATCTCCATAATCACAATGAGATCAAAGCCCTGTGACNGCACACAGATCTCCAGTTTCTCCTGTTTGCTCCCCATACTGCCTGCATTCCTGTACAGTGCTAAGATGCAAAGGTATGAGATCTAAATAATTTACTTTTAGCTCCACCAGATGGCATTGTTGAGAGGCTTAATTAAATTCTGACAGCATAACTTCTTGTTAAGTTATGGTGACAATTACAAAAAGAATGAGGGACAGTAAGAAAAACAAGTCTCATTATTATTCTTCTGAATTGGTAAACCAAATAATTAAATAACTTTACTACAGTATACAAGCTAGGCTCCTGGAAAAGCATTTTAGTTTAAATGAAATCCAAATTATAGATTCTCAATCCTTGTGTGTTAGGAAAAATATTTCTTTCTGATCTCTAATGCTCTCATATCCCTAAATAGCAATACAGGAATATTTACATATAACTTAATAATATATATAATAATAANATATAATCTACACATTATTCTTTAAACAGNATAATTAATAATTGCCTTTTAGCTCTCACCTTTTCTGCAGATGAATAAAAGTCTTACTATATATTTATTTTTTTTTTGCTATTTTTTTTTTTGTGTTGGTTGGTTGGTTGGTTGATTCTTGTGGGGAATTATTTTTGGGGTTTTTTTTGGTTTTTTTTGGTTAGTTGATTAGTTGGTTGAGGTTTTTTGTTTGGTTGATTTTTTTTCNTTTGATAGCATAAATGCACAATGACATCTGATGTAAGAACCAAATACATTTTCAAACTCATGTAAATTCTTGATAAGGTTGATGATATTGGATTCCTCCTATTGAGCTCCTAAGTCCTCGATATACTTGGTAAGACAGAACAGAGTATATTTGTATGTCATGACTTGTGAATTGCTGAATTTATGGTCTTGCTTTCTCAGCATTTCCATTTAAGTAGACCAATAAAGAAGAAAGAGAGGGGAAGTAAGCTAGCACACTACCTTCAAGAAGCAACATAAATCTGGTTTAAACTTCCTCAGCCATTTATACCAAGAGGGTAATCTCCAATTATATTAATCAGCTCTTCTCAAAAGTGTCTNATCACCTAAAAAGTCATGAATCACACAAAATACTTTCTAGACTGTCAAGGAGGAAAAATGTTTTCTCCTAAATAGCTTTGAGATTCAAATCNAAGCTGAGGGTTTGGAGGGAGAGTCAGGGAACAGGATGGCCTCTGTTCTTGCTTTTTTTATACTTTGATGATGCTTTCTTCACTCTGCCTCTGCCTACATTGATGGCAGTGTCTGTAGATTTAGAGGAGTGTGAGTCAATACATGACCCCAGTGATTTGTGAAGGAATTGCAGTACTTGCTAATATAAGAAAACAGCATCTGAAGCTAAAGGATAGGAGTAAATTGTGGTTGTTACTGNCTGTTGCAGGTGCATTTGACATCTCTGACACTCCCTTTGGAGGATTGATGTTCCTGTACTCAAACAGGCCTTTTGAAAACTTGNTTTTTTACAAAGAATAGGGAACAAAAAGTGGGTGATAAATACTAGGGCATACTCCACATCCTTAAGTGCTTCTGTAATGTGACTAACCATAACAACAGTGGCTAAAACCAAATTTTCTAATGGAAGCAGTGGTAAGTTATAGCTCCACTTCCAAGCTTGAGTGACTGCTAAGCCCCAAGTGGATATTCTGGCAACATCCTAAATCAGCATCTGAGAGAAGTTTCAGAGCACACCATCTTCTCACCTTCCTATACAAACTGGATTTTGGAAATTAGGTCAGTCAGTGGTTCCCAGTGCTAAGATTAAGTACTTTGCCTGGAAAATTTGAAGGTTCAAGTCTCTAGGATATGCAGTGGAGTAACCCACAGTTAATAAGCTACCTGAACAGAAAAAAATCCTAACTTGATACTTCACAATTTTTCCTAGATTTTTCCATCAAATCNTTAATTAGAACAAAATTTTTCAACATGTTGACAGTTCCTTAAGGTTCTGTGAATTAAGCAGCCTCTGAGTGATTGGAATGTGACCTGGATAATATGTTTGTATTTCCTACATAATTTCATATGCTTATATTTCTTTTAAATGCTTTTTTTGTAAGAAAAAATGCAAACCATGAGCTGTATTAATAATTATTCAGTGGTTTTTCCTTAGGTTTTTGCAATTAAAGATGTACTTACTATATTATATAATGAAATAAACTCGGTTGAATTACTGACANTGTTTTTTCTTCAAAAAAAAACAACAATTTTTTATTGCTTTCATATGCCTCATACTATAGAAGTCTCTTATTTCNTGGGTCTTAAAAGCAAAACCCTTACTCGTTTTTTATAGAGACNCTCAATTTTTTTCTTTTCCCTTTTTATCCCCCTATTTCTTTCTAATTCTCTGAGCCTGGATTTCCTTTCTGCAAAAGTGATCCAATTTCAACAGGAGATAATCATAATTGGAATAATAACTATTGGGGTAATCAGCATATCACCCCTTCTTCACCCAAAGTAGTTGTGTCCTGGTCATCTAGGAGGCCCTGCTTGGAAAAAACAGAGGGTGTGGACTTGTAGTCTGAACTTTAGGAAGATGTGTAATACAGGTCTCCCACTCTGTCCAAACCAGTGGTATAGTTTCAACTTTTCCAAGTGTAGCACTAAATCAAGGTGACAGAGAGTGCTGTTTTATGCTGAAAGTGATGCTGCTGGGCTTTGTTAAGGGAGCTGTTTGCAGACATGGTGACTTGTTTTGGGAAACAAAACCTGAATTTCAAATGACACGACACAAAAAGTAGGTTGTGAGTGGCTTAGCTTTGCTTGTGTAGTGGTTTCTCTCAGCATGGCTGCATTATGCATTACAGTTCAGACTAGAGGGGTCATCTTTCCCCTTTTTTGTCCATTTTTGAGTGAATTACTCATTTGTACTCTCTGTGTTGAAGTGCTGTCCCCACAGGGTTCTCAGAATGTACACAATGGCATTTTCCAATGATAGTCTGTCAGAAAAATCTCATCTGCTGAAGGGTTTTCAGTGCACAGAATCAGCCTATGACCACATTGGGGTAAAACACTGGAAAATGCTTGCAATGTGGATGCCAGGGTCCTTAGCACTATTTGTTTTGCTGTAACCTTCATTGAATTAAATTTACTACTAATATAGATAGACCCTCACATTTATGGAATTCTTGGAATTCAGGGAAGTTAGCCAATTCTGCTGAAGATATCTGGGGAATCTCTACTGCCTAAGAGGTATTGCTGTGGGGTTTTGTTTGACTGTTTGTTTGCTTTTCATTTCTGTCTTTTTTGAAAACAATTATTACTAGCTAATTTAGGTCACTATATTTTTCACAACTTTAGATGTTTATAAGAATGGTTATTTCCAAACAGAAATGATTGAGCTAATGATTATGCTTAAAATATTATTTTTGAGAGAAACAGCCCGAAGTCTTTTTTTCCCTAAACTGGGGTTAAGCTTTCCTTGAAAATAACAGATGCACGGAGGAAGAATTAGAAAAACCTTCAGAGTCTGTTAGTTGTTAAGAATTCTCCAGTAGATGGAGGTAGAGAATAGGGAGTTTTAGAAGAGGTATGAAAATATTTTTTTCTCAATGGTAGTTTGTACATTTCCTGTCAATCTTCCTAGGGTGTTTATCATAACTGCTAATAAGTTGCTGTCTGAGAGGACACTCNAGAGAGCACAGGCAACAGCACCCAGATAAGATTTCAAACCATCTCTGCATACGAAAGGTGAGTTGAACAAGTTAGCAAATGCATTAAGAACAAATTTCCTGCTTTCCTAGCTCTCATTTCATTCACTGTCTCAATTGGGAACACAACTCTATTTGGTGCTTTGTGTATAGACAGGGANTTATAAGTTCATAATTTCAGATTAATAGATAAAATATATTATTTTATTTAAAATAGCTTATTTTAATATGCAAACTCTGCTCTGCATGATTCNAGTCATCATCATACTAGTGTGTGGGAGTTTTTTGTTTGTATATTCATTTCACTATACTAGCACATCATAAGTACTGCCATAATTTCCTTCATTTTTCAGTTCTTTTGTAAAAAATAAGTGATTTGGTTACTTTTCTTGCAACCTATTATTCTCTGATCTCTGCAGAAGCAGGAATACATTAAAATTAGAAGAAAGACTAAGGGAATATAAAGACTGAAATTAAAAAAAAAAAATCTAGTCAGAGCAGAAAGATACTAATGATGGAAAAAAATACAAGGTCATTTCTAATCACATATTTTATTCAGATATGCAACCACTCAAAAATGCCAATGAATGGCTTCCCAAAAATTGGTTTATTTTTTCCTGCTTGGAGCCCTTAAAACATCCACCAGAAGACAGACATTTAGCCTTGCCAGAAAATATTGACTGCTGTTATTCAGTGAAAATAGATACAAAATCTCTTTGGAGAAAAACTTGTTTCTGAAATAAGGAATCATTCGCATGAAAATATCTTAATTTGATTTTTCCGATTAATTTGTTTATTATAGATGTTTACAGGGATTTTGTCACTTTGGCACAGANATACTTTGAATAAAAATATTATCTCTTTCTGCCAGGCAACTTGCAATGCATGTTGATTTGATGTTAAAAATAAATGGAAACCTTGAAAGTTTTAAAACAGTCCTGGAAAGTGATGAGGATGAGTGGTCATTGCTTTGAAAGTCAATTCACAACCCATAGGTCTGTATCTGAGAAAACTGCTGTGCAAATCTTGTCTTTTTGCTCATGCAAAAAAAAATCAACTGTGCCTAAAAAACCTGATGCTAAAGAGAAAAAACTGAGCTATGAGAAACTTCAGGTTTTTTATTTTTCAAAGAGCCTTAAAAATACTTCATTTATTGAGAGCTTGATCATATTTCTGGAGAAGACATTAGTTTATCTCTCACTGTGTAAGATTTTGGTTCATTTGTTGTTTGGGGTTTTTTTAGTTGGTTGATTTTTTTTTTCATCCCTCCCTGTGTAATAGAAAGCATTCTTGAGATTTCTGAGGATTTATAGAAAGAAGTGGTTGAACTGAAAGCACAGTTAAACTGAAAGGACAGATTGCCTTGAAATCATTCTGAAGAGTAGGGCAAAGCTGTGGTGCAGGTCTGCAACATCCCCATCAATAATGCAGNGGTCTCAGGAGCTCCATAGTGTTGGGTAGGTGAGCAAAAGATCTCTTTCATTTAGAAAGTGATATGGAAAGACTGACCTTGTTTCTCCAAAAGCAAGCACAAGAAAAAAATTTGCTTGGGATACCACAGAGGAATTCTTGATCTTTTTTACCTCAAAAGGCAGGAGTCTCTAAGTAACAGTGGTTGCNGCATTTTTTTTTCTCTTCTTTGTCCAAGCACTCTCTCTTACTACCACTTTTTCAAAGAAAGTTTGCAGGGAGCTTTCTTTTCCTTTTCCTTTTTTAAAACATTTTAAAATATCTTTGCAAAATGAAATAATGTTTTCTGATGGTCATAAATGAGGAGCAGTGTACAGTGGCATAATACATTATCAATTAACATGGTATATATGTGAGTGCATATTTACATACAGATATGTGAAGACAGTCTTCAAAGTTGTATCTCGTGCCCTAAACTTTTTCACTAATCATAACAGCCTGATTTNCTGTCACTTGCTGAGATATGAACAATTTTAGCAATAGTAAGAATTGTCAGGATTTGTTGCATTCTCATCTTAGCAATAATTCACTTGACCAGACCACTGGGGATTTGGAACATGTCAAGGACAACAAATACAGAACATTTGNTTTTCCCTGTGTCTTGCTGCTCTACAGGTCAATCAATCTCTCTCTTCTACCAACCTATACTGGGATTTTGGCACTGTTCTACAAGCATAACAAGTCAGCTGAATTTTTTGCTCCTTGTGCTAGAAGCCCCTGAAGTCATTGACNAGAAAGGAACATTTGTACCTTTGTTTACGAAGTGAGCATTCAAAATTATTTTCAATACTTTCTGCTGTTCTTTATTCCCTTTATTCTTTCAAGTGTCTGATTTTTTCATCACCTTTCCTGCATTAAACCAAAAGTGCAGTCCTGACAAAAGGTCTTTGATGACAGAAAGAATTGCAGGAGAGATTGATCTCTACAAGAGAGGTTTTCTATGCTATGAAAGTTTTCTGTTTTTCTTGCCTTGTCTATGGATCTGAGATGAGTGAATGATTTCTTTTATAAATGAGGATCACTGGTTAATCATAAAGAAAAATAATTGGTATAGAGGGCACGGAAGTTAAAATCAAATGCATACTTTGAAATCATAGGCCTCCTGAAATCTTTATGGCTGTAATCTAATGTTTTTTTCAGGACTATATGTTTTGCTTACATTAGTTTAACTGCTAAACCCATTTCAAAGTACTGTACTCCAGATTCTAACAATCACACAGTGGAAGGGTTGGCATTTTACTCTGACCTCACCCCTTACATTGTACCTGCTGCACTGCTCTGTACTGAAGGTGACAGCTTACACCTTCTACTTTCCAGGCTGACTTCATTTTCTAGCAATCATTAACTGCTTTGGAAGCACTTTAGTGTCAGCAATAATGGATTTAACGAAGAGTCTGTAACTGCCAAGTTATTTTAAAAGGACAATCATACTGTTTGCTTTGGGGAGCAGTGTGCTCTCTCTCCAGCTATTATGGTGTCTCAAGAAACAGTATAAACCTCTCAATCACCTCATCCTAAAATCTGTCATTTCTAGCTTGTCCTACAGTATCTGATAGCTTTTGCCAGTGAGCTTTTAAAAAGTAGGAAAAGTTGCTCTTCCTTGTCCCCTTTGCACTGATGTNCCATGCATATATCTCAATGACTTTCCTCTGCAGACACTGCTTTGTATTATTTGACTTTAAAGCAAGCAATACTAGTAACATTGATAAATACAAATTTCCTGTTCTAGAATGATTCATGTAAAACCAATGAGAAAAGAAAAAAGCTTTCAATACCAAGATACAAACCTGGATAATGCTAGACAAGTATAANCTGTGCATCTTGTTGGAGATTTTTTCCTGCATATCCTACACTAAACCAGTTTTACATGCAAGTACTGTAGTTATGTTCCTTTTCTTTTTTTAAAAAGAAAAATAAATTAAAAGATTTTATGAAGTCTTTTACAAGATTTCTAGCAGATTATTACTCTCTCTGTAACATATAACAAAACACCTATCTTGGAGCTTTCTTTCTTTTTCTGGCACTGTATGATATTTTTTGAACTCCACTATACCTTTGTTTGATTGACTACAGATGTTTCTTTTAACATTTCACTATGCTATAGCAACCTCATTATCTTAAAAAAACACACCTTGGAAATATTATTTTCAGGCATAAAACAATTTGACTAATAACTTTGTCTTTATAACTTCCACTATTGCAGGACATAATCTGCTATACTTTTAAAGATTGTGTAAATTCCTGTACGTGAAAGAAAGCAATGCATTATTTAATCAATAAATAAATTGAATAAAATAAATCTCTTGACACAGAAATTTCTGGCAACTGGCACCTGGTTCCCTTCTTACTTTGTAAGAGCAACTTGGATATTTATATTGACATAATTATATAAAACTACTTACTAAAAAATTTGAAAAGAAGTGTTATTACTCTTCTGAAGCAGAAAGAAGTCACACTGGAGTTTTTTCTGGGGAAACCCAAGGAGTCTTTCCTCTACTTCATGCCAAGCTAAATCTTTATGACAGCAATAGCAAACCTTGTCAAGACATCTTGCCAATGTAGTAGGGCTCTATTGCAAGGATATCCCTCAACAGAGGAAAATATTAAAACAAGAAAAGAAGAAATAAAGAAGAAAAGACAGCAATGCTCCCAGCCTCAATATTATTCCACATTTTCATAAGCGTCATCCTTGTGAACTGAATTGTTATTTGAAATGTGCAGATGCACAAAAACCCAATTGTTTTTTCCATTTGTGTAATTATTATTTGATCGTGAGCAGTAGTTCACTGTTTTCATTAATGTTTGTATTGTCAGTTTCTTAATTCTGGTAAGTACCATAGCATTTTTTTAAAAAAATGAGTAATTAAGCTACTTTAACAATTGATCAAATTTTGCAACCATTTTCATAATTTATGCATAATGGCAGCCATTCACAATATACAAGGTGTGAGTATAAGGATAATCATCATTATTTATCTTTGTACTGTTTGGGTATTGACTTCTTTTGTCATGCTGCTGTGCTATAAATTTCAAGGTCAGCCCAACCTATGAAAATCAAATTTCCTTTTCAAGTTCATAAATTCTGGACTTCATCAACTTAATAACTAAATAAATACAAAAGGTTTAAAAACATTATTCAAGAAATGTTGGTAGTTTCAGCATGCAAGAAAAATTCTGAGATTTATAAAATTATTTATAAAATGCAATATAATNCTTCATATCTTCAAGTCATGGGGTAGTTATAATAAAGAAAAAATATTACATGGAAGTATTGTTACAGATTTATAATGTTATTTTATTACNTTTTTCTTCTAAAATGTGGCTCAAGCAAAAACAATTAAAAATATTTTGGCTTGACCTTTAACAAATTTCTTGAGATCAGCAAGAAAAAAATTAGTATTTTTATTCTAATCACATTCATATATGCCTTAGTTATCTGCTTACTTAATGACTAAAAACAATTGTAGAGTTCTTAGCCTGTATTCAGAAAATAAAAGGTTCATAGTAGAGATAGCTTTGTTCCCTATGCAGTGTGTGGAAAGAATTAGAAATAACAATTTAAACCTGGTTATAATGTTTAGAAGGAACATTCTGCCTGAGGCTGAAATATCAGAGCAGCAGAATACAGCTGATNGCAGGTAGACAGTTCTTGCTAAGTGGTGACAGTCAGAGGCTTCAGTTCAAAGCATCAGGGTCAAAGTTCAGGTCAGGTCCAGACCCTGATATAGCTATGGATGTGATTACTAAACAAATATGGGGTTTGTTATTACTTTNAAACATAATTTGAAAGAGAACATGCTCTGGAGTATCAGCAGACCTTTCTCTAAAAATGCAAATGTGGCTTCTGGTCCCAAGTTTCATGGATTTTCATGTAAATTTTATCTTGTGACTGCTTTGTGAAAAGTACACAAACTGACATGGCAACAAGGAAAGAACTTTCCAAGTGTCATAAGAATCCCATTCCTCTAGCCCAGGAAATCTCAAAGGCTTTCCTGCTTGCAGATCATCCTCTACATCATGTGCAGAGAGAGCAGCAATTGAACCATGGTGGGAAGGCTTCCCAGCAGGGACACACAAGTTTTGTGTCCACTGTGTGAGACTTGACATGGCTACATAATGACCTATAAAAATCTATGTCTTTAAATATGTCTATTTCTTAGTGTGGTTTTGCTGGCTGCATTGCATTGTGGAAACATGTAATGGCATGTTGGGTCACATGAGTTGATAATGCACCTGCATTTTGTAGATCCTAATTTTGAAAATTGTCAGGATAAAGGAAAACTGAACAGGATTTCTTTTCTCCATTTTACAATTCAAGANAAGGAAGGCAGACTGTTCAATTGACTTATACAGACACTTTACATCTCAAAGAATATTATGAGCTTTAATGTTAGCAAGTTATGTGAATGAACATCAACCATTACACCTTCAGCACCCCATGTGGCACTTTGTTATACACTACTTGTTTCAGTCACATTGCAAATAATATTTTCCCCCCCTATGGCTCATGCAGAAGTATTAATATAGCACTGTATAAAAATAAAGGTTGAATTGCATGCAATAGTAAATCACCAGGGCAACAGGGAACTCTTCACAACCTTACAGTGTTGATTTTCCATTTCAGAAGCTCTAAAAAATATTACATCTGCAGAAATAACCATTGAGCTAAGAGCAAAAAAGAAAACAGCATTTTCTAAAGCCATTTAGAAGGTGTGGAATCAAACTATTGTTAAGACATTTCAGTTTTGTATTCATGCCTGCTTATATTTACCCANAATTTAATGTAGGGGTTTTTTTACAGTTAAAAGAGTGAATGTCTTCAAATTAAATTTATGAAGAGTTTTTGAAGCACAAAGATTATTATTAATATCTTACCACATTGCTATTCTGCCAGTCCTGGAAGATTGTCCCCACTAAAACACTCCTTGCTAAATGTCAAAATGTAACACTTTTCTAAATGTTTTATCTCAGATAATGAGAATGCTCTGATCTAACTAATGCTACATGTGTTGCATATGATTTTTAAACTACGTCATTTCTTTGTGGTTCTGAAATAAAATTTCCACATGATCATATTTCTATGAGAGTCTGTGGACATGTGAGATAATTTCTACCATGTCATAAATCTTCACCAATCTTACAAGCCTTTGGATTTACCCAGTACACACATAAANAGGCTAACCAGAGGAAGAATGAGTAGAATGCCTGGAGTAAAGACTAGAACTCATATACCCTGGACAGGCATGAGATCAGAACTCTGTATAATTTCTTTTGCATTAGACAGCCNAATTACCTCTATCTTTAATGAAAATTCTGCAGGTAGATAAGAACTGAAGTCCCTACAGACTGATTGCAATCAAGTTGCATTCTGTAGTAGAGAAAGGATAAGGAAAGTTATTTCAGACACTGATAGTAATTTTGTGAACATGGTAGCGATTCTTGTGGCTTTAGGTGAAAAGCAGAGAGGTTGAGATTTTACTTCTTTTAAGGAAAACTAGAAATTCATTAGTTTTAAAAAAATTGTATATCTGCATGCAATACATACAAGAATATTATATTTTAGTAAGATTGCAAGAGGCAGAAGTCAAAGGACAAATAGTAATTCAGGCAAAGCATTTATGATCCATGTTGTTTTATCCTAGAAGGCTCACTGTCCATTTTTTCCTCCAGCTTTCTGACAGAGTAGTTGCAGAATTTCTTCTGAGTGTTACCACAGGAAGCATTTTGAAAANAAAAATGGAGACACAATCTCTAATCACCTTAACTCCTCACATTTTTTTTAACCTTTTTTTTTTAATTTTTATTCTTCTTAGTATGGGAAGAACACAAGGCTTTTCTCACTTTTTCCAGTATGATTCTGCACCCAGCTATAAAGTAGTGANCTTGTTTAGCCCAAGCCACAGATTTCCCCCAATTTCATTTGATTCTGACTTATAAGCTGCTCTCAGTGACTTCCATTACACCAACGTTGGTGTATTTTCACAGTTACATATTGTCAGATACCTTTGCAACACCATTGTTGTGCTGCCTAAACTCAGCTAATATAAAGTAGTCTTGGATATCATTGTGACATCAGACATGGAATACACTAGAGCTTTTCTAAATGAAAGAATAGTTAGTGTAAGTGCTGGAGAATGACAAGGGGAAAACCTTTATTAATGCAACTAATAGAAGTGACAAANCAAAAACATGGAATATTCTCAGAGGCTTTGTCATTCTAAAATCCCAAGCAAATATACACTTCAGGAGTCATCACCCTCTCAAAAACCTCCAAGAGTGATAAACTCATTTCTCTGAAAGATTTGGGACAAACTATGCTTGTCTAACATAAGGCCTTCAGGGAATCCCTTTGGCAGGGGTTCAAGGGCATCACTTCTGAAGAGTTCCACAGACATCAGAATAAAAAATTATCCAGATACACTATGCTAAAAAAAGAGCTNTAGGACATCAATCTAGTTAAAAGTCCAAGGACATGTCCCTGCAGAATTCCCCAGGGTGTCATAGGAAAGAGTATCTNTGCACATCATTGCATATTCTTCATAATTACTGCAGGGATATTACCAGGAGAACTGCTGCAGGGAACAAAAAGCCTTTGGGTCACATATATTATTCCCCTGATTATATCAATGTGACACACTGTTGTACAGACCATTGTGTTGTAGGCTGTCTGGAGAAAAAAAAAAGAAACACTATGAAAACGAACATTTGGATATTGGAATGATTTTCANATGTACCAGAATGTGGATCTGGGGAAGCAGTTCATATAATGAGTCTCAGAAGTATGGAATCCCATTGNTCTTTACCCACGGGGTCTGTAGAGCAAAACTAGGCTATATTGTAGCCACAAAACACATATTCAGAATACATAAAGAATACATTGCATTAACCAAAAGGAAGATTGTGGTGGATCATACTGATAGCATGGATGCTCTGGTTATCCAGAGGGAAAACTTTGCCCCTCAGCCTTCAGCTTCTCAGGTGTGGAAAGTATTATTGATCATCAGTTTTCAGGTTGAAAATTGATTNCTAGCTGCTTCATGCAGCACTCTACATGTTCTTTTTCTTTAGTTAAAATCACAAAGAAGCAAGGACAATAGTTCTGTATCAGGATGAGTTCAGTCTCTCTNGTAAGTGCTTCTTTCTAAATCTCCATCTGTCTGTAACTATTGGCTCCAAGACACTGGGTGGAGCTGAGAAATTTGCATGTCCGTGGGTATAAATTAATGTACAGACTCCCAGGCTATGGCCCAGGTGTGACACACATCAGGAAGAATCAGGGAACAGCTCTTCAGAGTTCCTTTGGGACTGTGCAGAGGTCACTGCCTAGAGGTACAGAACACATCATGGGATGTGGGGCAGAGAATTTTGGATAGTGCAAGATATACTGTGGGATGCTTAGAGAAAGCAAGGGTTAGGAAAGGGAGGGAATAAAACCAAAATAAGGAATGTGGAGCAATAGGGTGATAATGGGTTTGATTCCATGTAAACCCATGGCTGTTTGTCTGGCAATGCTTGGCATGTTGCCAGCACAGTCTGCCCTGACTTATAAATNCTATTCTAATTCCTTTTGCAGTGGATGGATTCTTGTTCAGTATTGAGAGGAGAATGAAGGACAGAGTCTGAATGTCAACCCTACATTCAGCCCACACATCAGCAGGCATGGAGCCAGAGTGCCAGGAANTGGAGGCAGTAGAGTGTACTAATGTGCCAACAGCTAGAGTGGGACCCTCACAGAGATTCACGTGCCCGTGCTGCCAGCTGTTGGAGCCAGTGCAGCTGTGTAGGTGTGTGGGATCACTAGCAAACACCAACCCAGAATAGTCACAGAGAGATGAAGATGACTGGGAGCCCAGGCTATGTCTCTTTTGGANCAGACTTTTAGCATCTATGTGTTTGAGGATGCTGCAAGACGTTCCACTTCTTTTCAGAAGCCAGCGTGAAGTTTGGTTAATATTTTATTTAAATAAAATTCAATCTCAGGGTTTGTTTTTTTTCCCTTGAATATGTGTTTCTTAGAGGCAACCAGAATGGCTTAGAAATCAATATGCAAAAACCCAAGATAAAATTNTTTGTCTAAGTAACACTACAGACAAGGCTTAGGATTTTTGACAAATCCTGAATAAGGAGCATGATGTGATTGATGTATTTGGAGACCTGTGCACTCTGATTCAGAGTACTGAGGGCTAATTGAGAATGGAGTGGTGAGCATGAAATACAGGGAGTGTGCTGGGGTTCATTGCTTTCTTGAAGTCAAGTGTTAATAAGTTAAATTATCCATAGTAAAATATGCTTTGTTCTTTCTTTGTACTTGTTCAGAATGCGTTCATTCAGAAGGCATTGTGTTCAACTATCAGACTTATCTGTGAGTCAGAGTTCCTTGCAAACTAACATGCATTTCCTAATACTAAAATTAAAACCTGGAAGTAATTAAAATATTTAACATAATGTTTAATATTTAAAACTTAAATAACTTCTCTGTGACACATGTTGAAAAAAGCTGAGAGCATAATAGAAGCCCTCATACAGAGCAGTATTTTGGTTCCTAGTTGCATCTACTGGTACTTACCTATGGTTTACACTTTAAACTTTTATTCAAATTTTCCATAGAGAGAAAAAGATCTGAAACACTAAACAGATTTTAAACAGTGCTCAAAAAACCCGTATTTATCTTAATTTTTTTTTTCCCCCTGTACTGATAAACCACTGAAAACACTGAGATCCTGTTGTCCTTGGGAGGTTTTCATCTGAAATAAGATGGTTTGATTCCCTTCTAATATTTTTAATTTTAAATTATTTATGTTGATATAGGCCAGAGAATATACACACATCACATACTGGATTATCTCAATCTATCCATATGAACTTTAAGCAAGTAAAATTTCTCTGCAGACCCATGAATCTCTGCAATATTTTGAATTTCTTTACACCAGCTTTGTTTCTTATTTTGATCTATAACATCCAAAATTTCTCCTTAAAAGGAGAGTTCTCATTCTTTAGAAAGTTAACTTTCTCATGTTTCCAATANTGCCAATGCCTAAATAATGACTTTATTTTAGTTAAATCCTGTGAAGCTGCAGAAAGAGCAAGGGAGTACTTTTATGATTTAAATCATAAATATTTCAGTATAAAGAAATTTCTTTAGCAAATTTCTAACCATAAATAAAACTACTATTTAAAAGATATCAAGCACAATCATCCAGCAAAACATTCACTGCAATGTGATATCTGGTTTCATTGGCTCCTATNTTAATTAAATATCTTTCTTACGAGCATTACTGCATTGGCATGAAGTTAAATGAGGAAAGTTACAATTAATTAGTTATAAAAATATGCCTTGTCATTAAAACTTTTTGACTACAACAGTAATATATATATGTGTGTGTGTGTATATATATATATACACATATATATATGTATATGTGTATATATATGTATATGTATATATATATAATATAATTATATAAAATATATTTCTAAAATATATTTATATATTAAATGTATAAATGTATAAATATATATAAAAATAAATATTTATATTTATATTTATATTTATATTTATATTTATATTTAGGGCATATTGGCTAATGTGACATTTGTAATTGGACATAATGCAGAACAGACATCAGAATATCTAATGAGGTGGAATATTGTTTTCAGATTAAAAAGCAAAAAGTGCTTCTACTCAGATCATCTTAGAGGAGAATTCAGTCTTAGAGGACAACTTCAATTTCAGTGGACTACTGAAATAAAGAGGCTCAGGCCTGTGCCCATGCTCNGTTGATTTTTGTGCATCTGACAGCTGATCAATACCTGAATAACTCCCTTCAGATGAAGAGCAAAGAGTGTTTTTGATCTCATATTTCCATTCCTTTTTTTTAAGCCAAAGTGTCACATATTAGTAAATGTCTTCATTCAGAGCTGGATATGGTCAAGAGACTTCANCTGTAAGTCAGAGGTAAGACTATGGTGTGAATGTTGTTTTTCAACTATTAGATGTGAAAAAAATTTTAAAGGTAAAGCAAGAGAAAAATTAAAGCTGTTTCAGAGCCAACGGGAAGCAACAGATGCACTTATGCTTCTGAGAAGTTCATTGTAGATGTTTTAAATGTTAATTTTTTTTCATTTTTCTCTTTTGATCTATGCAAGACTAAGCTCATAGGGAAGATTGTTTAAAGATTANAAAATACAGGGCTTTTCTGAATTAGAAGTAGATAATGACTACTCTGAATCTCAAAGTGTCAATAACAAGAAGAGTGAAGAGGCTTGTTTCAATGATGATAGTAGTTCATATGAACTTTAAAAAACATGAGGCTGGGAAATTCAGTGTGAGCTGCTGATTCTAGGCTGTCCATTCTTCAAAGTGATAAGATTTACCTTTGAAAAACATCATGTCAGNTCTCAGGTGATATGAAAGAGTATTTAGCTCATCTAGCAAGGTGGTTGTCCATTTTTTTATGTTAATTATGTTAATTAGTAAGTGCTCTGTGTAGTTGAGACAATATGAAAAGCTATGATAAGTTTTGTCTCCTGTGGTGATGACTCAGCTCTCCTTGGTTGACATGACATAGGGGCAAAAATAGGTTTCCATTATTTTGCTGGTTGCTTGCTTCACAGTTATAGTAGGACCAATTATGAAAATATCTCCTCTTCTATAAGAAGATGCCTATTAATTCTCTAGTTACACAAAACAAAGGCTATGTCCTTACTCTCTCTACACAGAGGAGGCAAGAATTTTGGTTTTCAAAAGGCCAAATAATTTATGATCCTAGGACCATTATTTTCCTCTGAGATTCAGGCTCCTAGGCACATAAATCACTTTTAAAATGTTATGCTGAGTTATACTCTGGGCTTCTGAGATAAGAAAGGTAAGATGCATGGAAAAATGTATTTGGCAAATGTTGCTTCAATCACCTAAAGGAAACAGTAAGGAAACAGTAGGATGTTTTTTCTGTGACTGGGATGCATTAAATAGCAGTCCTTCTAGCATTTGGATAATCTTTCTGCAACAAAACAGTGGTGGATGGCTTGGTAGTATCTCGAATTTGATGACAAGAAGGAGCTTACTAGTCACGCTTTGCACCATTATCATATATATTACATTCTGTAATGACATGCTGACATAAAAATATATGGATTGGAGGATTAAGCAGTGCAATTATGATGAGCTACTTACAAAAACAAACCGACCAAATAAAATGCACACCAAGAATAAGGTGTATATGAAAAGATACCGTAACTAATGAAGGATAAAACGTTAAAAATATCTGTTTCATGAGGTTTATTTTNCTTTTATAAAATAAGCTGGTCCAGGGAGAGTGTTTGCCCTCTGAAGAAGAAATAGAAGTACAACACTTGATTAATAAATGCNAGTTTACTCAAGGACCTAGAGTTGCAAAAAGGTAAAAATACTCTAGTGATCCATCCTCAAACTAGNCTAACTGAAGTTTTATATCAACCTTTGACTGTAACTTTTGAAAAATAGTAGGNATAGGACTGAGAATCCTGCAGTTGCAATTCTTTCCTGAGGCTGTTCTTATAAGGCAGGTCTTACCCAGCTTTATATTATCCCTGCATTTTGCCTACAAGCACAGCCTCAGCACTGTCTGGATTTTGATCTGGATAATGATTTGTCAGGTTTAAGCTACATTATTTTCCGGAATTCCTTTTTTAATATTNAACCATTAATTTGCATAAACTCAGAGGCTGAAATATGAAAAAAGTATTTCATGAAACAAAAAATTCTATGTATTCATCAGGAACATGACCTATGACCTAAGAATATTTCTTTTTTTTTTCTTTTCTTTTTTTTTAAAAAAGGGGGCTTTAAATATTGAGCTACTTAAAAACACACATAAAATATGTTAATTTATATAGTCTCTATTAAAAATATTTTCAAGAACTGGTAGCCTTCTTTCTCTTTAGGAACTGTTTACATTTTTCCTTTTTTAATNCTATTTTAATAGCTGCAGTTTGTTCAAGGGGAAAGAAAACAGCCAGAAGTCAGNATATATAGCTCTACAGTGATTCACTAGAGTTGTCTTCGGTTTTATTTTAGATGATGTGTCTTCATAAATTCAGAGAGTTACCCTCTGAGTTCATCTTTCATTTCCCAGGAAACCGGAGCATTGTGGATGAGTGCTTGGCTCTGACCCAGAGCTGAGTCATAAGCAGTTTCAGCATCTGTGAGAGCCCAAGATATCTCCTGAAGCCAGCAGCACAAACTTAATTCAGTGTGTATCCTTCACAAGTCACTTCTGACAGGACTGTTCTCATGTAGCCCAGGCACCTAAGTGCTGTGTCTAAATTAGAGCTGACTTTAACTCCTCTGTCTCTTGAAGGGAATGCAAAGAGAAAGAACAGCCAGGAGAGGAGGGATAGTTTCAAACAGATGGGCAATCATGCCTATGTGTCTGTGTTTAATATGTGGGCTCTGATTTCACCTGTGTGCTGCCTTCACATAGAGAGGAGATGTAATTTGTACTTCCCTCTGTGATGGCAGGGCACTAGCTTAAGGACTAGGAAAGGCAACTGGGACCCTGAGTTTCTGGATACACTGAGTGCATTGCCCTGCCTCAGTGAAACAGAGAAACCTCTCTCCTAACACAGGCATTTTAGCAGGGCCCAAACAGCCAAGGGTGTGCAAAAATATATTTGCATTTTACTTTCCTCACCTGCAAAATCAATCTACTGTAGTTATTCATGATATGGAGCAATTAAAGTTTTCAAAAAACCACTCTGCTGCTCATCCACATATTAACTGGAACTCAGTGTAGCTACCAAACATATAAATAATGCTCTGAATTTATGGTCTTGTCAGTGATGATCCAATAAATTGGCAGTTTACCTGCAAAAACAGGATGAAAACTAAGAGATGGTGAGCATTAATCATGAACATTGTATTAGATTCCCAGCAGCAGAATGCTATATATGCACTTGAAGCTTTCTTCATTTATCCCCAGCAGTTAAAATAAAAATATCCCTTTTTTTTTATTGCTTTAATGTGTTTTACATATTAACCAGTTTGAAAATATATTTATGTACAGAATTATTTCAGTATTACCAAAATTGTCTTTTGGTTGTCATAGTTATTGTGAATAAGCAGCTCACTTTTCATTACTAGTATGAGGCACATCTAGATGTGTATAAGAGACAGGTTGTCATAGTTATTGTGAATAAGCAGCTCACTTTTCATTACTAGTATGAGGNTTTTTAAACTGCATGCTCAACTTTAACAGTATTTGGAAAAGAAAATGTCCTTGTGAATTAAGTTTGGATTCAGTGATANATCTTGCTGTTCTTTTATTCAGAAGAGCTGATCAGTCCTGTTTGTTTGTTTATTATCTACATAGTTTTGGAGCCAATTTATTATGGGATGTCTGAAGTTCCTTAGTGAATCTCAAGGTAATCTCATTTCTAATGCTTTTATATAGTAGCTATTTAATCTTCTTTATGGAGAGGACAGAATGACCTTATTCCTTACTTTTTCTAATAAAATTTCTTATGGTTGGGAATTTCAATGAGGTTAAAAATGAATTTTGTCTTACTGAAAAAAAAAAAAACAGGGAAATATCTCTGAGTTAGGAAGAACCTTTTCTTCCTAAGCTGTACCTGAAAAAAATAATTGTTTTANTGATTAATCTATTGTCATTTAATGGTTATATTCTGCCAATGATTTGACTATAATGCAGGAAAAATATAATTATGGTTTCCATTTAATTCAGAGGTATTAAAAATAANGGTATGTATAGTAAGGCTACAACGTAGAAATATGTCCTAAAATCTATTTTAATTTNAAAAAAATATTTTATTCACTGAGTTTAATCGCTTAGCNTTTTGTCCAGTTTTTCTCCTAAAATATACTGTCAACATTCATATTAAATTTCTTTCTGTGAACAGATAAAAATGCTCTATTTTNACAGGGTTTAAAAAATACAGAATGATTTAAGAGAATTCCTTACCAACAGAAAAATATATTTAAGGTGATTCACCNCTGTCTGTTTGACAGGAAAAATAAACAACTTTCATTACAGCTTCAACTTTGGGAAAAGTATCATGAACTCACAGGTTAAACTGTACTATGGTCCAGAGGATGCCAGAATTTTAAACATAATTTTATTTGTCCTAAATTACAGCATATTTAGATTAGAAGTTCTTGTGCAACTTTATATTTAGTTGTCACTATCCAAACTAATTTGTGTAATCAGCATCAGCCCAGTTCACTTCTTTGGAACTATGATAATTTAGTTACGAGTGTGCCTCCCAATATTTAATTATCTNTGTGTGTGTGTGTGTTTACATNCATAAGTGTTTGTGTGGGTGGAGGATACACACAGAAAGAGTGGATAGAAATAACAGTAATAAAAATAACTGACATCTTCAGTGAAAGGCAGACATATCTGCACAGTTTTGAAAATCCTGAACCTTGGAAAAATGCAGGAGGAAGAATCAAGTACATCAAGTACCNTTTACTCTTCCTGTTCAGTCTTTAATTTCCAGAATATTTTATTTTTCCCTGTTGTGATATACAAAACTGGAGGGCCTATGTCACTCTCTGGTAATTTACATTACACATTACATTTACATTACACAAATAAATTATAAACTTTTCCTACAATACATAAATAAATGATAAGCTTACCTTACAATATTTCNAAGACTCCTATAACCAAACATATTCTTTAATATATTATTTTACTTGGTTTTACCACCAGCTTTATAAAATANGATGAGGATTTTTAGAGGTTTTATGAAATAGTGTCCTATAACTACCTGATGGCACTTTTCTGTTTAATGTATTCTCCACTGTACTGCCAAAAAGAACAGATGGTAGATCTGTTTAGATTTATCAGAATCATAGATCTCTTTAGTCTGCAGTGGAAAAATATACACAGATATTCTGAGATCACTGATATTTCCAAATCCTGAATTAAAGATGACAGTGTCATAACTAGAACAAAAATATGTANAAAAATGCCAGTTAGTGACATTCACAGTTCTTTCAAAAACACACAGGACTTCAGCTTAGAGAGGAATAAATTCTGAAAACCACTTTATCTCAAAGTCTCTCAGAAATATTGCAATGTTATTTTTAAACAGTATTAGGAGGCCATTATGTTTGTGCAGACAAAATTAAACAGAATATTATTATTCAATAATTGAGCATAGTCAGCAACTGAATGTGTCTATCCCCTTGATCTCATCAGTCTATGTTTTGGTTATTTTTTTCTTTTTTTTTTTTATTTTAATCTGTGTGTGTGTTTGTGGGGGGGGGGGTGGCCTGTCTGTCTGTCTGTCTGTCTGTGTGTAAATGGTGCCTGGTGGTATGTCCAGTCCTTGAATTGGGGAAAACCTGAAATTTTTGGTCAAGACAATTAAACTTTGTTATACAACCACAGTTTTTAATCTAGAAAANAGAAAGAAAGACTCTAAAAATTTAAAAAAAAATCTTTCATAGTTTTTTTGAGGNTTTTGCCACTCCCTTAGAGGATTTTAAGCACTCTTAGACAAAAAAAAAAGTAGATTTAAAGTTCATTTGTACTGTGAGTAAAAACACAACCCATGAAGAAAACTTATGAATTATGGAAGTTTCCCGGTTTGAAAGTCATATTTCATCATCACATAAATCCTATTTATCCCACAGTGAATGAACTATCTTCAGATAATAATCAGACAGCTGTTTGTAATGATAAATATGGATAAAAGACCCATTGCAGTTTATCTGCATATTTGTGATTTCTTAAAAATTTCTTTGACATTTGAGTGTTTTGGAATTGATTAAGCATATTAAACCACTGATAATGAATCTTCACAAACACATGGTATTGAGTTTGGATAAAAAGAATTTATCCCTTGACATGNATTAACTTTACTAGAATGTGTAAATGAGTAGCAAGTGGAAAGTCTTATCTCTGTAGTTGTTCTAATTAGGCAGCAACATCTAACATCACAAAAATTTGAGATAGTGGAAAAGACAAATAATTGAACTTCTTATTGTTATTGTGCTTGTTAAACATGAATATTAACATGTTTGTTGAAACATTTCAGAATGATTCCAAACAAAGTTTTCTGTAGTCATTTGGAATATATTAATAATATTGTAGCTCGACTAAGCAATTGTGTGTGTTTGTTAAAATTTTAAGGTTATGCTTAGGCATTGATAAATCCTTGGATCTTCATCTCCATAAGGTCAGTTCCCTTTTGGCCTTGGGATTCTGGGTCAACACTTAGAAACACCTAACAACAATGTCAGCAGCAGTCTGTATTCTCATGTTGAGCTATATTTATAGAATAAAAAGCCACGTAAACACAGTCATTATTTGGTGGAGGAAGTGTTGGAAACCGAATGGAGGTTGACATTAATTAGGGTTACTTCATTCATTTCTGTGACCTGAAAATTAACCAGGGATTTGGTACCATATCAGACATTTCAACTCTTGATCAAGTGATTTTGACAGGATTTTAGCATGGTTTAACACGTGCAGAAAGTTTCCATTTTTTGGAGAGTGTATAAAAGAGTTGTTTTATTGTAATTTTACTACCATTCAGATGAACAATGAGCCCACAAATGATATCAAAAGAGATTTAAGGAAGGTTAAATATAAGACAAGTGCTAAAGAAGAATGTACTCTTAAGATAGAGGTTGACAGTGTCATAGCCTTCTATTAATCAGGGAGGGAGAAGGGAAAAGCTAAAAATCAAAGACCAGTGTATGAAGAGGAGAGAAGAAAGAGAAAGAAAGAACCTATAGATAGACTCAATTTCCTTCATAAATCAGAGGATTCCAATATCTGTTAAAAAATAGGTGTCTAAATATTACAATCTCCTTGCATTTGCATTGCTATGTCTATAAAACTAAAACAAATAAACCTAGTTTATCACAGAAGTTTGTCACAAGTATGGAGGAAGCAAGCATGGCTGTGCTCCTCTTCAAGTGCTTGTATGAAACTAATCATTATTTTCAATTACATATGTGGCTCATTATGAGGTTACCTGGACCAATAAAAAGCAGCATAAATATAAATAAATATATATAAATTGTCTCTGTGCCATCCAGCTAAATAACAATCCTTCAAGATGTGTTTTTTATTTCATGGTGTTTTCCTCAAAACTGTTCTGAACTCTGCAACCAGAATCAATGGTATTTAAGTGATTAATGTTCTCACCTCGTGGAGCAGAAACTGCATTTCCAATTCTTAATAAGCAATAATAGTTAATGCAGCAAGATACTCTAATTAGGAATTTTTAGAATTTTTTAAAGAGGATTTTTTTTATTATTTTACTTTCTCTTTTCCTGTTTTATCTTAAACCATCACTGCCACCTCTGAACTTTAATCCTTGTATTTTATCTTTCATTTTACAGTCTTGGATATAGAAAAACTTTCTCAGATAAAAGTTAGAGATTGAAGTCAGGAACTGTCTAGACTTTCATGATTTCTTTATCTGTTGCCTAAGGACAGATGGATTGTACAGCATGCAACCTGCTGATAAAGTTAATGTTTAATTGAATAAAGGCCACTGGATATTAAAATAATCATTATTAACTGTGATGTCAGTGGAGTACTGGGGGAAAAAAATACCATAAACCTGTCTGGTGGTCTTCCAAATTGAATTTGCTGAATTCTTGAATGGCAAGAATAAGGAATTAGTGCTTCAAGATATCTATCTAATCCTGTGTTCCTATGTCTCCAATATAAACAATGGATGATGCACTTGATCCCACTGTCTGTGTCATTAATGTTCATCCATCAAACCCATCCCTCTCCAATACAGAGAGAAGGATGTTGTTGAGGACGGTATCAAAGGCTCTCCAGAAGTCTAGCTAGGATGGATGAACTGTTTGATGGATAAGGAATTGAATGGGTAGTGGTCAGTGACTCCATGTCCAGATGGACACTGGTGACTAGTGATGTCCCTCAAGGGTCTGTATTTAATATCTTCATTAATGACACAGACAGTAGGATCAAGTGCATCCTCCATTGTTTATATTGGAGACATAGGAACACAGGATTAGATAGATATCTTGAAGCACTAATTCCTTATTCTTTGATGTAGCCTCTCCCTCACAGGCCACTANNTNGATCAGGCAGGACTTGTCCTTAGTGCAGCCTAAGCACTTCCCTGTCCTCCATGTGCCTTAGCAGAGCTTCTAGGAGGATCTGTTCCATGATCTCAGTCACAGAGGTGAAGCTGAAAAATCTGTAGTTCCCAGGGTCCTCCTCCATATCCTTTTTAAAGATGGGTACGATGCCTACCTTCTTCTAGTTACCTGGGACTTCATCTGACATGACTTTCCAAATATTGAAACTTGGCAGCTGCATCAGTCTCCCAGGACTCTGGGATGTATGGCATCAGGTTCCACAGAATTATGTATGTTCTGGTTCTTCAGGTGGCCTTGAATATGATATTCTGTATTCTCCAAACATCTATTTTGTTTTGTTTTGTTTTGTTTTGTTTTGTTTTGTTTTGTTTTGTTTTGTTTTGTTTTGTTTTGTTTTGTTTTTTTTTTTGTTTTGTTAGGTTTGGTTTGGTTTGGTTTGGTTTGGTTTGGTTTGGTTTGGTTTGGTTTGGTTCGGTTTGGTTTTTTGGGTTTTGTTTGTTTGTTTGCTTGGTTTNGTTACTTTTTTAGAGGAATCTTTAGTTCTATTTAAGGACCTTTCCTGATAGATCAGTATCAGGAACAGGAGCAAGTGTAGGTGTGTGAATAAACTTGTGAGCACTAGTGAAGATCAATCTGGCTTTGCCACCAAGCAAGTCATGAATCTGATCTGAGCGGGAAAGGCTTTGGTCCTCCAGTCCCATTCTTGTGATCCATCCACTCAAGGGATGTGGGAAGAGAGACTGCCAGTGAAACTGAGGCAAAAGTTAAGTTCTTCTTAAGTTATAGGATACCTACATCTGCTTCCATTGCCTGTGTTACTCCTCTTGCCCTTTGGTTTGCTCAGCAGATCTCAATCATGACATCTTGCCTCCTTTCTTGATTTATGACACCTGGGGATCAAGAATTCTTGCACTCTGTGGAAAGCATCCTTAGAGACCTGCCACCTCTGTTCTCCTTCCTTGTTCCTNAGGGTGATTCCCCAGGGTGTCCTGTTGACTAACTCTTGAACAACTGGAATTCTGCTTTTCTGAAGTTCTTTACTCTGAAGACTTTACCCTTCACCTGACCCTTATCCCTCAGGANTCCTCTAGTGAACTCCTCTATTGTATGACCACAGCAACCCATGTGGAAGGTGTGACACAAATTTTGCTAGAATTTTNTATAATCAAGATTATTAATAGAGGCATCATGCTGCATGCTGGAGCAGGATACTCCNTTCTCACCATTTCCAGTGCAATAATGTTTTGCAGAACTGACCCAAGGATTTTTCTCAGAATGTTCTAGATACATACATTATCCTTCTGGTAAAATAACTTTTGTNCTACTGGGCTCTATTATATGTTCTCAGTAAATCAATTGAAAAAACAAAATAAAACAAAACAGAGTTTACTACTCTCATTAAAAGAATTTAAAAAGTTCCACTAACATGACATATAAAGGCAGAACTTAGAAGTTTTGCAGAAGATAACCAATTTTGTGTAAGACTAGAAGGAATCATATTGCAATGATAATGGTAACAGACAGTTCAGGAGACATAAATAAATGGGCATCTTCCTGTTGTGCTTTACAGTGCTTTTGAAGCATAGGCTGGAAANCCCTAACTCACAAATTTGATATTCATCTTGCATAAACATGTATTCAGATTTCGACATTTACATTTTTCTTATTTGTGTGAAAGATTGACAAAATTCAGATAGAATAAATAGCAAAAAAGCTGACTTTAAGTAACAGGTTCTTGCAGTCTGTGTAACATTTCTAGTTCATTTGAATCATTTATACAAAGGAAATGCAGATCCATTAATCTAGACTCACTCTTTCCACATCAGTGCAGGGAAAAATTACCTGGATTGTTCAAATTCTTTTGGATTTTTTTTCCCTTTTCCTTGAAGAGAGGATCTGAATGTTAGAGCATTTGATATCCTGAAGAGACCTCCTCTAGGCAGAGCAAATAAATAGGTGATTTCTTCTGTACATGAGCATTAACAAAAGCCAGTGCAAAACAATTGAAACTCAGTCCAAAGCATGAAATGAAGCTTCCTTGTGGAGATGATGGCAGAACAGCTATGGTATACTCTCAAACATTTGTTCTTCTGAGTCTTACTTAATTATCTACCATGTTCTCCTGGGCTGTTCTTAGCCCATGTACAGACCTGTGTACTACTGAAATAAAAGTCTTCTTCTTTCACTCTTTGGTCTATGTGTNTAAATGTCTCTGTGTATGAATTTTAATTTTCAATTTCAGGAAGGTGTTAGGATGATATTTAATTACTTGATATGATATTTTGTCCACATAGCATAAATCCCAAAATTTTATTTTCTTCCCAACCTATCACAGTACGAATTTAAAGTGACTCTTANTATGGCATTGTAGTATTATCATGTATGTAAAGATGAATAAATGTCAAGTTTTATCCTATAGACAGAGTCTCAGGACACTGATTTTTTTTTTCCTTTTTCTTTTAGCATCCGTGCTGCTACAGCAATCAAGATTTTTGATTCTCTATTAGCATGAGCTTATTCCTAGTCCATATACATTATTAGCTGGATTTCCAAAATCCTTACTACTAAGTCAATCATTTTAGAACATATATGATATATTTTTATGTAATCTATAGGCCTAGAAGTTAGAATGAATTTTCTATTTATGTTCATCCATGATCTGAAATTNCACTTTGTATCTCAAAATACATAGTGTTGGAATCTTAATCAAAATTTATTTTATTCAGCTGTTGTAATGACTTCCTGTACAGATCATCTCTCCTTGANTATATTGCAAGCTGTATACCAACTAGACTATTTCAATCTTTAGATCAATGTCTTCTTAATTTCTTTCAAATGAGGAAATTTATTATTCAGAACTTTCATGGCACCCACTGTGTTCTTTGGCCCAGATTTCATCTCACATGGCCAAATTTATGACACCATGTAAATTGCACATTTTTGCTGCCTTTTTTACTTTGTTTGGGGTTTTTTGTTTGTTTGTTTTGTTTTGTTTTGTTTTGTTTTTTAATTGGGAGTTGTTTTCATCACTGAAATACAGAGTGTACCAAGAGAGACACCTGTGTCAAATGTCACGTTAAAAGTTACAATTAAATAGCATATAGACTTACAGTTCNTATTTTATTATCTCTGTAGATGTAAACGCTTCCTTCAAGAATGAAACAAACCAAACAACCTCCATTCATTCTGTAGGTAATATGGGGACATTTTATGTAGCCATGTCTATCAGTCCTTGTCTACAAACTCAACAGTATCAACACAGTTCAGAACCTTCCCTGGTATTAGAGGGGTATGAAAGTTCTCTGTCTGTTTTTCNTTCTGCATTTATACAGTTTATGCAGCCTTAGAGTGTGGTTGACCTTGAAGTGGTTTCTTTTCATGGTCTTNTGCATTGCTTAAGATATCAGCAGTCCAGGACATACTACTGTTAAGTACAGGCCTCATCTACACTCTCTCATAGGAGTGATATCCATTTGTCTCATTGTTAGGTGCCATGGATCTTGGTCTTTCAGTCCTTCCCATAATTGCTCCATAACGCTCTGTCCAGTCAAGTCTCCTGGCTGCACTCAAAGACAGAATGCAGAGCACTACCTGTATCTGCCAAACAATAGGAATTTACTACAGGGCAAGCCATAGCTTCTTAGCCTTCAAGGATGTGAAATATTTTTCTTCTGTTTCATGGCCAGCAGTAGCTACATTTACTCTGGTGACTTTCCTTAATTGGTTTGGTAGCATGTCAGCAAGCTGGCATGTAATGNTATGAACTGAAGAGCCTGCTAGCATCTATTACTGAATGCAAATTCAGATGTTCTATTCTTCTATGAACTTCACAGCTTAATTGTAGTCACAGTCCTGTATCCAACAAAGAAATACAAGAGGCTATTATTCCTGCATGCTGCCAGAATGAATCTGTGGTGCCTGTGCAGTAAAGGAGCATCCTTGCCTCTATGCCTTGACAAAAGCATGGCAGAATTTCAGTTTTAGACTTTCAAAGCTATCAAGTTTACTTTCTGCCATCACATTCAACTCACTTTTGAAAGAGACAGCTAGAGAGANATTTGCTGTATTTTTAATCTTTTATATTGAACAAATTAACCAAATTGGAACAAAGTTCCTTCAAGTCACAGAAAATGCTTAAGAAGACACATATTTAAATATCCTTCTCCAAGAATTACTGAAGAAATTTTCATTGAAGCTGAAACTGCAAAAGATGAGGGACTTTGCCTCCAACACCCTACTGAAGGCATTTAGGCTTTACCTCCAAAGCAATGTCATGCAAATATCTGTTTACCACACAATTTTCTTACATCCAGCAGTGGCCTAGTTGGGAGGGCAGAACCAGTAAATCCACTTCACCCCTGCAAAGTGTGCAGGCAATACTGAATGGCACACAGACATATGCTTACATTTCTGCATTAACCTACAATATCTAAAGTGCTTCCTGTATCTAAGTGATCACTATGTGGCCAAAAAAGGTAAAAGCTTTTGAAGTTTTTATCACAAGCTGGCCTCTAATTCTTACTCCACACTTCTAAATGAATTTTGGTGTCTTAATTATGGTGCCCTAATTTCTTTTATATTGTAAGGATTGTCTGAGAACTGTAGTTACTGTGCTTTTAAGAGTTTTCAATACAGCCACCACAAGCATAATGATGCTTAGAATATGCAGAATATTTTTTTTCTTTTTAATAACCATAGCACATTACTAATTAGGAAATTATTATTTGAACATAAAGCAAACCCAAAGAAAATTAAATAATACATGTTATTTAAATGTTAATATGAGTAATATTATTATTATGGCTTTGCCACCATGGGAATGAGTGCAAAAAAGCTGGAAAAAGAACAGAATTCTTATTAATGAACAAGGCCAAGTCAGCAATGATTCTAAGATGAAGACAGAGAGTTCTTAGAGTCAAAAGAGTTTAAACTACTTTTAGCTGCAGAATATTTTCTTGCAATGAAATTATGTTCAAACAAATACAAGCACAACAATAAACACAAAACCAGACAGTTGATGCATGCTAGAGACAAGGCAAATTAGCCTTTTGCATATTTACAACTCATAAATCAACAGCACTTTGAAGTAATGCAAAACAGTTTAATAGAAATGAGAAGTGTGTCGGAGACATAAAAGAAAGCTCCATTAAATTAATATTAATCTGAAGTGTTGCATTATTAAAAGAAAACAAACAAACAAAAAAAAACCTAAAAAAAAACCCAACCAAAGCAAAATCCACACCCCCAAAAAAACCTAACAATATGGTAATACAACACTACTATAAATAAATACTTGGAAATCACAAAATTNAAAATATTACTTGTCTCTTCATTTAAAACACAAGGAGGCAGATTTTATAATATCACAAGTAACTGTGATAGAATAATAACAAGGACAATTTTTGTACAGTAACTTGTCATAATGAAAAAAGAAAACCAAATTAAGTTATTACTAGCCAATTTTTTGAATATATTCTTTAAGTCAAAACAAGTTCCAGATCAGAGTTCTCATCAATCAGATGAGNGCTTAATTAAAGTGCAGACTTTAAATATATAGTAGTTTATTTTTTGTCTGTAATATTATGAAATGAATAATTGAGTTGATTATCTTTTCCCAAATCCTATGGTGACAGTAGGTTGTAGGTTTACTCACTGGCATACTGCTCACATGCTTAAAACTGATTTATTTATCTAGCAAGGATATTAAAATGATTTCTCAAGTTTTTGAGTCTCCCAAATCTTTTGCTAACAGAATCTGAATTTATGTCAAGATCCATATAAGAATGTTACATTACTAATTTTTACGAATATAATTTTTTCTGTTAGTGATTACAAAAATAGATCTCCACAGAATTAAAGAGTAAACTGCATTTCTAACTAATCTAAGTATATTGACACTGCATTGCATGGAAATAAGAGAGGAGGGGAAGAAAAACAAACCATGAGAACTAGAACAGGCTGATTTTAGTAAATTTGCAGTGAAATAAGAATGATGAAAATAATCTAGAGCAGCATCTCTATTTAATCTTTCCAAATATTTTTTCTGCCAAGGATTGGGGTAATACAGCAAAGGCATCTGCTAAAAATTAAGATAACTATAAAGGGAAGAGAATGGGAGGACTGAAAGTGAGGAAAAAAAACAGGAAGAAATAATAATATTATAATATTGAAAAGAAAAATTTGGATGAAAATGCATGAGAAATATTTGAACTTAACAGGAGCCNATAAAGGGCATTTACACTCAGCTTTATAATACTTATCACTCATGACAGGTATTATCTCTTGAAAAATGAAACTAGATAGCAAATTTCCTTTGAAATGTACTATGACTTTTCTCACCCTCAAAAATAACATAAGGAAACAAATAAATGTGTTCTTACATTAAAATATATGCTAGTTTTGTTAATTCTGTGTAATTTGAACAGTAATTTGAACTTTTTTAGCAAGAGAAAATTAAGAGACCTTTGAGTGATTATACAAGTTCTTTTATGTCCATATTCCACCTTTTGTTTTTCCATAGGAAAAAATTCTTATGTATTCTGAGGTATAGCTTCCCTGGGATTCAACATCCAGACTGGGTTTTTTTCTCCATCCAAAAAGCACAAATTCTTCCAGAGGGCTTGGAAAGAANAAAATGGGAAAAATACCATTTTATTAGCTGACAAGATTATAGGAAGGCTTGTTGTTGTCTCTACTATGAAAAATTATCAGCAGTAGACATTTACAGAATTCTAAGTACATTTACTGAAAGCATAATCTGGCTTATAAACAAGCAATATGTTATATCCTTATTAATAAAATTATTTTTTGTGGCAACAGAAATGTCAGAGGGAAGTTTAATGCTCTACAGTGCAGTATCAGTACTAGCATCACAGGAATACAACATCAGCAAGGATGTTTATTTTGTTTATAGTGTTACCTTTCTTGTTTTCACAAAGTCAAGAATTAAAATCTCCATGGGCTGCTCTCCTTAAACAATTACATTTTTAGGAAAGATCAATAATTTCTACCCCAAAGCTAAGGCAGAAAAATAAAAGCCAGGTAAATACTGGTGTAATGAAGAAGACTCAAACCTTCGGGTGACTGAGATCAGGATTCCATTGTTTTGGTATTTAAAATGGAATAGCAGTCTTCTAAGTTGTATTACAAAAAATGGAACTGGAGATGTACTTTTGTAAACAAAACATGAAGCCATGAGCTGGTTGGAAATAAAGACTATTTCTCATGCTCTCTCTTGCTGAAAGAAAAANGTTCACAAATCAAATACATCACCCTGCTGTGCTTGCTGCCTTTGAGAGCACATCAGATAGGCTGGTGAGTTTGCTTTGCAGGCAGAATTCTCAAGGTTCATCCATCCCTAAGATTAATATAGCCCTCTGCTATAGCCTTTATGATGTAGTAAGTTGTATTTGCAGTCAGATATTGCCTCCCAAGTTCTATATTCAAATCTTAAACTGATTAGTCACATTAGGCTTTAAGTCCCAGCTCTGATGTATATTTGTGGATTACTGCTCTGTGGAAGGTTTTTCTACAGCAAAAACAGCAATGCAGTTTTCAGCTGAAATCTGATTCTGCAGTAAATGAAAAAATGTTTCTGTACAGCTGCTATCCTGACCACATTTCAAAAGTGAATGAGATTTACTCCTTGTTTATGGCTTATTTCCCTTTTCTGTGGAATTCATAATCTATATGCAAAATGGTTTTGTTACAATTGATGCTGTCAACATTTTATTTGTGAGTGTTGTCAAGTGTTTGATTTTTTCTTCCCTTTCTAATTAGATCTACCTTTGAATTTATAGTAGAAAAATGGCTATGGCAAACGGATGCATGCCTGAGCCCAGGAGGCTCACCTGAGGCATGACTTTTTATTTTGTTTTGTTTTCTGTATAATAAATAGGGAAAAGGGAACAAAAATAGAAGATCTGGAAAGAACATAGACTCCTGCAGACACAGACACATANACATCTGTATAGAACAAAACTCCTGTTGTTTTGCCAGCAGGTGTGTGGGTGGGAGATGCAGGGATGGCTGCTGGGACAAGACACCAGAATCTATTCCCTTGGTCCTAAGAATGACCTTCCACTGGCCAAAGCTGAGCCAACCAGCAAAAGCAGTANCATCTCTTATATAAGAAACAGGAAAAAAGACTGCACAACAGCTGCAAGAAAGGAGTGAAAAAAAAGTGAAATAATCCTACAGACACCAAGGTCAGTGACGAAGGAGGGGTTGTTCCAGGTGCAGATTCCTCTGCAATCCATGGTGCAGGCCATGGTGAGGCAGGTTATCCCAGGGAAGCCCCAGGAGGACCATGTGGAGCAGACTTCCCCCCTACAGGCTGTAGACAGCCAAATGCCAGAGCAAGTAGATATGTCCTGAAGACAGCTGAAGTCTGTGGAGAGCTGATGCTAGAGCAGGTGCCTAGCAGGAGCCAGAGATCCTGGAGAGGACCCTCTCTCTTTCATCCCTCTTATCTGTTGGATAAGTGGAGACTGAGAGAAGGTGGGTTTAGGTTTGTTCTTAATTCTCATTATCTTACTGTGCTTAATTTACAATAAATTAAATTAGTATCCCCAAACTCTGTCTCCTTCGCCTGTCATGGTAACATGGTAGCTCTGTCTTAATCTTGACCCAAAAGCTTTTCATCATATTTTCTTCCCCTTTCCTACTGATAGTTTGAGAGGGAGAGAATGGATTGGTGGGCACCTGGCAGCCAGACCAGGTCAATCCAGTACAGGCAGTAAACCACACCAGTGCAGAAATCCCTTGGTTCCACTGTGGATCTAATTTATGTAGTCATAATCCACAAAACATGCTTGGAAAAATCCCAGATTTTCTAGTTTAGACATTCTTTTCTTCTGAGAGAAGAAAAATGGAATTTGTGTCACAATTGCATAATANAGAGCCCGAATGTTGGCACAAATGTTCCAAAGAATTCAGAATATTTTCAAATAAATCTGAGTATATTTTTTCCAAACAGAAGACTTCCTCAGGTTTGTACTCTTCAAGCATTAAAATTGAGAGCTACCAGGGAAAGCAGAACAAGGAATCAGACAATATGATAATATTTTAGCCAGTTTAAACATGCTTGTGGGAAGGGTCTTTCATCTTTGCTTATGTTTAGCTCAGGAAAATCGTATTTTGGATTATATGTACATTAATTAGATACTCTCATCTTAAAAAGTTTACTTGCATAACTAGTGTAATCTCAGTAAATTTATTAAAAGAACTTATTCAATGAGTAGGAGGAAGACAGGAATNCTGAAAGAAAGTAGTGTCTTGTAAAACTCCAATGGATTGATNTAGAAACAATTAAACAATTGAAGTCTTTGTATTAGTTAAATTGCAGTTAGCTACAGTTAAATTTTACCAGAAAAGATAATTCAGATTCATATCACAGAATGCAACTCTTTTAGACTCAAAGTATAGAGACATATCACAAACCACCATAGCTTAATGACTTAGCTCAGTTTCAGTAATTATCTGTTCTTAGCCATTTCTGCACTTAAAACAAAGCACTATTCTAAGGCTTTTTAAAGCTTGTTTTTCTGTCTTACACTGCTAAAGTTTTAGTGCTTTCCACTTCCAAANACAACCAGCTCCTGCAATTTTGCTGAAGATCTGTAACTGACTGTAACTTTGTATGTGTTGGCAGGGTGGGGAGGGAGGTTTTGGAGTGGAGGGGAAGAGCCACTTGCCTTTGTACTGTTTATACCAGCAACAACCTCCATTAGAGGATGCTAGTGGGATGAAGCTTCAATTTTTTTATTTTTTTTTTTAATCACACTGTCAATCTCTTTTTCAATAACTGAAAAAGTTACATCTTCAAACTATCAGGACATTGTGGAGGTATAAATCAATCAATAGCACCATGAGTAAATCACAGATGAACTGAAAAAGACAAAAAGATTTGACTGCATTTTTGGTAGCACGAGTTTGAATAGTCAGAATAGCATCAGCAGAGGCTATACAGGTACTTTCTGCACCAGGAATAAAGTGAAGGGAATAGGAAAAATTTCAAGGATGTACCTCCTCAGAATAGCTGTCTCTGGAATGGTGCTTTAAGGGTGTATATGGCTGAAGTTTCACTAAAGGAGATTTTCAGCAGAAAATGTGGGAGGCTTCATTTTTGTTTTGTTCTCTGTTTGTTTTGGTTTCTTTTTATCTGTTTATCTAGACAATTGATTAAATAAATAAAAATAAATAAATAAATAACTTCCACTGTAGCATTTGTCATCTTCCTCAAAAACATAAGGACACTGAGTAGTGTCCTTCAAGAGATTTTTAAATCTGCAACTTAGGTATTCTGCTAAAGAGAGTGTACCCCAAGAAGGAAGTCATCCACTAAGGATTCAGAGAATATATGACTGAAGGAAATTTTGTATTTTCTGAAGATAATTTAACTGTGGATGGAAATATAATGGGTTAAGCAAAAACTCAATAACTTCTGTTTTAAATTGAATTCTATCCTTCCTTTTTGTTTACCTGATAAATATATCCTTCAAAAATATGCTTATTTTGGCACAATAAAGAATTAAACTTTTTCCTAAATCATAAATCCTAAATCACAATTTTTTTAAAGTTTCCATCTGCTGCATATTTCTAAAATTGTAGATACCAAGATATCTTATTCTTGGCTTATATACTTATAAGGAAAAAAAAATACAATTTTTAGGTTAGAAAGGCCACAGGTTATATACTATATTAAAAAATGACACATTTAACCAGGCAGAAATACCAACTGTATAGGTATACATATGTACTTTGGTTTTTTGAAGTCATAATAACTNTGGTAATATAAATTTGTAGATGGAATCACAGAATTAATTAGGTTGGAAAAGACCTCTGAAATCATGAGGTTTGACCTTTGACCAAGTACCACTTTGTCAAACAGACCTTGCCCCTGGGTGCCATGCCCAGTCAGTGTGTGTAGGTTGTGGTTTGATTAGCCTTAATCAAAGATTTTGTCACAGGATTTCTATTCAAGCTAATGAGACTACAGAGTGTAAAGGTCTTTACTGGGAAATTCAGAACTTCTGTGCTGAACTTCATCTTCTCTGAGCTGGGGAGCTGTTTTACTACTGTTCACAACCAATCACATCCCAGGAGATGCACCTGGAACCATTTACTCCAGGTAAAAACAGGTGATGTTTACAATTTTTATTTAATTTTTCAAACGTTTATTTATTTCTGGGCTTGGTTATCTAATGAATTTTACAATTGGGATTCTTTTTATAGACTTTAAGTCACCACAATTCAGTTGCCTGTATCTGTCTTTAAATTATGTAAAGTCTCTTCTGCTTGNCTTAGGTCATTATTTTACAAGTGAAGGAACAGTCACTCTATCTGTCTAACAGCCATTCACAGTGTCTCCTTCTATTAACTATACTGAGCATCAAGAGGAGCTGCTCGATTCACATATTTAACTTTTAGGTGGCTAAAACTAGATTAGACAAGGGTTTCTGCAGAATAACTTNCATTTCTCTTGCATTTGAAATATGTCATCTTGGCACAGTACTTATATTTGCAATAATCTAAAATTTGCAAGTGGACAGATAAATTGAAAGAAAGGGCGTATTTCAAANGTTGTACTTATCTACCATATTATAGACAGAAATTAGTAAATATGTGAAAAATTNGGTATCATCTCATACAACTACTTGGGTGGTTAAGAATTCCATTGAGATGAAGAAGCATTTTCTCACAGAGTATCTGCTTTCTTCTGAAAGTAGGAAATAAAATGTCCTCTCCTTTCAAGAAGGCCTCCTATGGATTATGGAAAAATATAAGATAGCAAATAAATATTTTAAAATTATTATACATTAGTCAGGGTATCATAATTCAGCTGAGGTGTCTTTATTCCTCAGACATGCAATTTGAAAAAATTGGAGTATTTTTTCTTGGGTTTGATTTTTTCTGAATGTGTTAACAACTCAGAAATCATTATATTGATTTTCAAGAACCGTTGTGATATAATCTTAATTTGGCCACAAAGTAATTTCCAGAATGTAAGATACCATCTTTTAAAAAATGGCTGCTAATTTTTGCAGTATTAGAACAATTCCTGGAGTTTTTATGTGTTGCCTGAGTGCTGTACTGAATTCAACACAGAAGCAATGCATTCACTATAGTAAACTAGTAAATATCTATATCAGGTGGCATTAGTATGCAGTAGTGGGAAATTCACCCTTCCTTTTCTTTTCTTTTTTTTTTTTTTCCTTAGGCTTTTTTTTCCTTTTTTCTTTTTAATAATGTGGAAAAATGCAATCATAAATCATGGTTAGGTCACTTTCAGGTTGACAGGTTGGTTTAGATGATGCAACTCATGTAGTTTCAGCCAAATAACAACTAGTCCAGATCCTGGTGCAATGTAGTAAAAAATAACATCATTGGCTGTGGCACTGCTGCCGACACACAAAATCGTACACTTCTGTCAATTAAAAATTGGTTTCTGAAAAATGACCCTTAAAACTTATTCTGGCTACTCTTTTCTTCATAGCATTCCATAGAGTGTTGTGTTTAGGGCTGTGACTGAATGTTGAAAACCAGCTGCTGTTCTGAATATGATTGAGCAGTGTCATGGCTTTTTCTTTTTCCTCTTTCACTGTGCCCAGTGATTAGGCTGAGTTGGGTTTTATTTTGTTGTCTGTGATGATGATTTTTTCTCTTTTTTTTCTTTTTTTTTTCCTTTTCTTTT
>OAMK01000002.1:40599820-40739159 GCA_900205225.1 Saxicola maurus maurus
TCTTCTCTTCTCTTCTCTTCTCTTCTCTTCTCTTCTCTTCTCTTCTCTTCTCTTCTTCCTTTCCTTCCTTTCCTTCTTTTCCTTCCTTTCCTTCCTTTCCTTCCTTTCCTTCCTTATCTGATTAAAATATGTTTATCTCAACCCATGAGTTTTCTTGCTTTAGCCATTCTTTTCATCTGTCCCTTTCAGGATGGTGTGGGGAGTAAGTGAACATGTAAGTGGTGCTTTGCTTTCAACACAGGTTAACTCACCAAAGAGCTGAATCCTCTAGCATGAGGATAAGGGGGCAAAATTATGTATAACTGTTGCTGCAATTAAGATTTTTTTGATTCACTTATTTCCTGTGCAACACAGGGTTTTTTACCAGTGACTGTGATTTTTCTANTATTTAATTTTTCCTTCATATTTTGTTGATCTATTGCTTATTTAAATAAAAGTCTGCTAAAATCTGAAATTTCTAATAATTCAAGTTGCTCAATTGTAAGCTTATAGTAAGAATGATAAAACTATTTTTACAATTTCTGTATTTATTCCTGGAAAGTCAGCTTATTGCTGATCTTGTTTATTGTGCCCCTTTACCTCAGCTTTCAGAATAAGAAATCCTTTAATATTATTGTTAATAGGAATATTTCATTATGTACTTCAGAAAGTTAAGATTTAGCCCATTTTTCGAGTCTTTTCAAAGCAGAATGAAAAGAAAATGAATCTTAGAATTCTCAGGCTTTCTTCATTCACAAAAGAAGTAAAATCATGACATTGAATTGAAAGCATTTTTATGCAATGAAAACAGTCACACTGGTATGCAGTATNTTGGGTGGTTACTGGGGGATTCTGAGGTGTGGAGCAGCAATGATTGCATAGGGTTTTCAGATTTAGGGTGAACTTATCTGGACAGAAATCTACACAGAAATGTCCATCTAGTGAATTTTCTATGCCCTACAGAACAAGAAGTACCTGCAATGTCTAATGCAGGAATTACAGGACATGTGTGCCCTTTAGGCTGGTAGAATACCAAAGGCTGTGCAGTATAGAGTAGAGAAAATCAAATTATGCTCNATACCTAAGTTCTCCTGGGGGATGATTCTCATTTCTGACAGCTGCCTGCATGTGTTTGAGCTGNCTGAGCTCTCATTAGAGTCAGTAGATATCTCAATTTTGTAAAATTTCTTTTGAACAGAGCTTGAAACAGAATTAATAAGTAGCTCTACAGATGATGAGGCTGCAGTGCTAGAATTCACTTTCTGGTCCCTCTTGTTTAATATNGCAGATGGACCCTCAAAAGTCACTGTGTTTATGTTAAAAAAAGCAGTTGCCACAGAGGTATAGCTGACCTAGTGATGTACTGAAATCTAAGTTGCTTAATTAATTTAATCCAGTTAGGATACAGATAAGCCTTTTCCAGGGTAAAGCACCTGGCAATGTGCTTTGAAAGAATGAAGTTAGAACCACTTGCTAAAAAGACAATACACTTTTGTTGGTTAGCAGCATGTACCTGAACTACTGGCTTTCCCTGAGGAAATAAAGGGATGGATTACTGTTGTCAGATATATGTAGCCATTTACTGGCTCATTTATCACAGACCTTTGCTTTCCTTGGAGTCACTGAAAAAGATTTTCTTTATTTAAGATGAAAACACTGATTCCAGATTAATGAAAAATGTCTTGTTGTCACTGACATAATTGCTGCATCTAGAACATATGCATTTACTTAATCAGTATGTGCTCTCACCAGACTCTCTTTTTCTACATGTAGTTTCTGAACAGCTTTTTTTTTAATGCCTATACACCAAAATAAATATTTTTTTTTCCTCAAAAGTCTGGAAATGTAATATTGACATGTAATAGTTTTAAGATGATAGTGGTTATTTTGAGTCTTGTATTTGGGCACAGATTGTGATTGACATATACTATGAAGAATAATCCTAATCACAATAGAGAATATCAATGAATACCACAATTATTATGATAGTTCATAAAAATAAANAGAACTAAATCCAATATGTGTCTTCATGAAACTTTGTCAAACTGTATTGAGGGAAATAATGGTAGGTAATTCCCAGCCATAAACCTGCAGATTGGAAAANCCAGCATTGGTGATTGAAGTAGAAACAGTTATTATTTTCATGTTTACAAATTAACCTCTTCAACTGATGAGTTTAGTTAAAATTTCCAAGACAATGTAATTTATTTTCAACAGAATAAATATAAAATAAACCAGAAATATTTTAAAAATAATCATAATAAAATTTTAAAATATATTTNATCAGTTAATATAGCAACCTATTTTTCCAGCTGTTGCTTTTACATTCCTGAACTTGATTTTCAATATTTTGCTTTTGATTCCTCAAAACCAATACTATAATAAATTGCATTTTGCTGCTATTTCTTCCATGCATTTTTTCTATTTGATTGTTCCATTTTTCTATGTAAATTTTATTTCCTACCCAGTCTACAAGCATTATTCATACATCCAAATTTGCTATGTTCTTCGGGTAATAGCTATGTACTCCTCCAAGTGTCTCCCAAAACATCTTTCAGGATAGAATATGCTTATCCTTGGTCAGACTAATTACTTAATGTTTTTTNATTTCTCTGCACAGACTGCCAAAAGAGTTTATAATATCAGACTAAATTCCAGAGATTTAAATTCAAGTCAATATATTTTTCTGTTTCCACCAAAGTATCTGATGCTATAATAAAATCTAAGTAATCATGAAGAAAGTGGCCAACAATTATGAATAAGGGTCTAAAACATCTCCATAGGTCAGTAGTTCACTATTTTAATGGCACATTCAAAAGGAGTACTGAAGGTCATGACATGGAAAAAAAAAAAAAAAAAACTCATCTGAGTGAAACAAACATTATTTTTTCTGCATAAATAATTAAAATCAGCACCAAAAGTAGCAGGTTTCTGGATTGTCTAGTGCAAAAANACTGTACTGCTTAAAATTTACATCATTCTAAGATCTGGAATTATTTGGTGGGTGTGAGGCAAAACATTTTTAATGTGATTTTATGCGGTTCCACTGAAGCATGGGAAGGGATTTTTTCATCTTGATGCATAAAGCTCACAGACAAGAAAATATTTATGATTTTCTGAGTTAAGCCAGAAACAATGATATAATAATTTTCCAAAGAACTGTGTAAGCAATAAAATTAAAAAAGAAAAAGCCAAACTAGTTCAACTTCTCTCTCTATGATATGAGAACCTGGTTTAGTTATAGCCTTGGACACTATTTCAAAATTTACAACAGACAGAATTTTCACCTGAATGTTCTGTAGATGTCAGTCATCTAGATGTACTTACATAGGTAAAATTTAATATATCAACATATCAACATATCAATATATCAATATATCAATATATCAATATATCAATATATCAATATATCAATATATCAATATATCAATATATCAACATATCAATATATCAATATATCATGGGTTCCATGGTGGTTCTTAACCCCATCTCTCAGGGTAGTTTGCTCAAAAGAACAATCAATCTTCACTGCTTTAGAAGAATTGCTTACTTGCCCATTTATTTTCACTTTTGTCTTATTTTTCAAAGCCTGGGGCATACTCAGTACATACTCAANTATTAAAAATATTGGTCCAAAAGCATTCCCAGAATGGACGATGAAGTTGGAGGTCAGAAGGTTAAAATGAAAGTAGATGTTAGTAAATAAGTGATCTGTATCAGTGAAACTGGTAGAAGTCAGTAGTGTTCTTCTTAAAGTGGGCACCTGCTGCTGATGAGTAAGCAGTGTCCTGCAGTATGGGAAAATGTAGCTCCAGCATGGGATTTATTCCAGTCATCTGCAAAAACNTAACTCTGTGTAAGATTCACCCTGAAAAAGAATTATTCCTCAATTTTTTTTATTTTATTTTTTTTCATGGTCTGCAAGAATTATGCTTCTCTTTTTGCTCTAAATTTCTTTGGAAAAACCTTCATCAGATGGTTGACACATCCTAGCAGCATGATGTTTACTACGTGAAAATTCAAAGAAAACANCAAGGCCTAATCTTAACTTGTGAACATATAGAATCATTTATGAATATCTGAAAGATATTTTGAAATAAATTAAAACAAAATTTTAATAACAATTAATGCCAATAGAATCTCACAATAACAATAAAAATNATTATAAAGTGGTTCAGAAAAGAAATATAGAATTAGAATAAGTGATAGTAATTAGAAATNCATGGTTTGGAGGTGTCAAATCTGCATTACCTTGTTTCTTTTTAATGAGGTAATCAAAGGCATATTTCAGGAATATCAATAGAAAAGAAAAATTGCAAGGCCTGTAGCATTCAAGCCTAAAATCAAACAATAGGCAACCTCATTTGTCATCTTAAAAAAAAACAGAGGAAGCAGTATTACTTTACATATCCTTATAATGTTTTTCAAAGAGCACAGTTTAAAACTTTCTGGGAATCTAAATAGAAATTANGTTATTACCTTTGACATCTTTTAGACACTGGGTTTAATTACAGGTAAAGGTGGAGAGTGCTAAATTTATCTTCTTTGTCGTTAGAGATAGCCTAAATAGAGTTTGGCTGTTTTATACACTGGCTTCTTTTCATTTCTGCATAATTTTATCAGAAATGCCTGGACTGCAGCTTTAAAAAAAAAAAGGAAGAAAAGGAGAAACTTTTGCTTTTGCTTAAGGAAATAGGAAAGATGATGAGGGAAATAGCAGTTCTTTCCAGTAAGTACCAATTAAATTTAATATGTGCAGCACAGCATTAAAAAAAGAAAATTTTCCTCCGTTTTAGTTAAAACTTTTACATTTGGCAAAATAAAAATGCAAAAAACAACAGTTAGGATATAACCCAAAAGGATGAAAAATCTTGTCATAATATTTTCCAAATACTATACTATTTCCAAATACATACTATTTCTCCAAAGTACTTTTCATTTAGACAAGGTATCAAATTTATTTGCTATGGAAATACATGCCATAGTGAAGGTGATACNTCTACTGTAAAATTTTGGGCTATTTCTCAATATATTGAATATGTTGACAATATATTGACAGCATGAGCCCACAGGAACTCAAGAAAGTACAAAATAGGATGTTTTGTACCTTTAGACCTTAATTGGNTGAAGGTATTGTCCCTTCATTGCATTTTCGTGTAATAAAAATGAAGTCATTAAATCTATTTCCATGCCATCTCATTCTGGAAATACTGTTGCTAAGGTAAAGAAAATAGAAAGATGGAAAATGCAGAGGAAAAATGAACAAAAAATTTACATCTCTATTAATGGCAACAAACTTGATTGTGTCTATTTCTGTAGCATATTTTCACTGAATAAAAACTTAAAAATCNTTAACTGGTGAATTTTTCAAATACCACTTTTCTTCTCTAAAAATNCTTTCCATTTATAAAGATGTCATGATTTTTTATAGGGACACTGATAGTACATTCAGGTTTGGCATTGTGACATTTTTTAATGNTTTCTGGAAAACTAACAATTTAAAGAGGACACACATACATAATGTACAAGAAATAAAAAAAAAATGTTTTGTTCTTTCATGGACAATGTATTACTGATAGGTATGAACTGTTATTCNTTACTTAGGCAGAGAAACAAAACTGTATTCTCTTATTATCATTTAACAAAACTTCAATGTCTTATTATCATTTGCAGACCATAGCTAACTAGAAGAGTATTTTAATTTTGAGCTGGCATTAGACCAATCCTTAAAAAAATAACTTTTTCTTTGCTAAGTAACAGCTAGAAAGGTCAGGTTGCTTAATTAATTCAGAAATATTGTTTGTGCATTACAAGCCTTGAAGATTATACATTATAAATTATTTTGGACCAGTCCATGTGCAAATTATTAGTGTTTAATGAAGATAATTTTTTCCCATAATTATTAAGTGTTTTTTAACCCACTTAGGTATAAATTTAAGACATAAATTCAGTTATACCTTAACAAAATAAGTGGATTTTTCTTTCATTAGATCTTTTAGGGAAAAAAAAAGTCATTATCTGCTGGATTATTGGGGACCTCTCCACAGTGACAACCAGATGTCTACCTGCATAAAAAGGGTAAAGTTTCTTGGCAAATTTCCTTTGCAAATATGCCCAAAATATTTGTTCTGTTTCAATTTTTGGACAGTGGGAAATAACTATCAACAAGAGTAGTCAATTAACTCAAACTGCAAATTTTGTGATCANTTCTGATTGGAAAATTAACTACAAAATAAAAATTGGCAGCAACCAGATTTGGTCTGTAAATTAGCTTGCATTATAAACTAGACATAGAGATAATTTTTCTCTATCTTTGATCAAAACTTCCAGTTTTTAGAAAACCAAAATGCTTTCAAACTACCAAATAAATATTTGTATAACAAAATTAGGATGTCAAAANAAAAAATGTCAAATCACTGTGTATATCATTATATAATTCACACATTGTATTATTGAGAACAATTTTAATTTATTCAGTGACAAATATCACTCCTACTTACTGTTGGGGAAACCAGGAACTCAAATTTAGTCACATCAATTGAATGTGGAAAANATAAAATTAACTTGAGTTGAGTACATATGGAAAATGTAGTTTCAATAGTGGAAATAGAAAAAACTATGGAAAAGAGAACTGAGTGGGAAATGAATTATGAATAAAATTTTAACTTTTCTTCCACATTAAATTCCCTTTGTTTATTTTTTTTTAGTGGCAAAATGGAATTCTGATTACAACATTTTTAGAGTACCAGAGCAGATTGTACATAGCAATCTTTCTTTCCCCAAAAATATGGAATGTGAAATTTAAGCTTTGTGCTGTCAATCAATTTCTTAACACTTTTAAGGTGAAGTGATTAACTATTCTGAAAAACATATATTTGCTTATATGGAAAACAAAAAAAAAAACCAAAAAAACAAAACCACACACATAAAACACCCCCATCACCACATCAACAACAGCAGGAACAGAAATATGACATAGCAGAAATTGATAGTCCTGTACTTTGTTGATGACATTGTTAATGGAAAAGGCCTAAAAAATTATACACCAAGACAAAAGAATTTGATAAATNTGAGTAATGAAGATTCAAAGACAAGAGAATTAGAGAATGGAATATTGAAAGGAATGGGGAAAGTTTATTTTTTGTGGAAGTACTGTTGGNTAAGTGGATGTCTCCAGGAAACTATAGAATTGTTTACCCAATTCCAGAAATTCTCTGTCAGTATTTCTGAGTCAGATTAAAGAAACTTCTGTCANATGGGAGTGCTGGACAGTTCACATGATGTAAGGTCAGATAAGACTTGAAATGGCTTATTGAGAATATGACTTAAGAGCAATCAATTAGTTATATATTCAAGATCAATATAAGAAATACAATAGATAAATCACACCACCTCAGATTCATTCTTTGAAATCTTCTAGGTTTTCAATTGAAGACACAATAGAAAATACAAGGAATATCTAACATAGACCTGAGCATCTTAGCACTCACTACTATTTTTAGACAGACTGGGGCTTTGATTCATTCAGAGATAAGTTGAAANTTGAATTTAACATGATAATATAACAACACAATATAAAAATTAATTAATATAGTAGAGATTTAAATGAAGGTGAAGTGAAAATTTCNTCTTGTGGTTTGGTGTAAATGATAAACCATTATGAGAAGTGTAATGGTGCCACAATATATACTTGTGTGCAAGATGGTTGAGTTCTAGGTTAATGTATAAGCCACCTGCACTCCTATAGTTACAGTACTATATGACTGTACCAATCTAGTGCTGATAAAAGNTGATCCTTTTACTTCTACTTGCCATGAACAGGCTAATGTTCTGGTGAACGTGGTAACCATGAGCCAGCAATGGTCCCTTGTGGGTCAATGGTATCCTGGGTGCATCAGGAAGAGTGTGGCTGNCTGTTCAAAGGAGGTGTTCCTGCCTCTCTACTCCACCCTAGGGAGGTAACATCTGGAGTGTTGTGACCTGCTTGGGGCTCCTCAAGTCTAGAGAGAGAAGGATCTACAGGAGAAAGTCCAGTGAATGTCTGGAACACCTCTCTTGAGAGGAAAGGCTGAGGGAGCTGAGCTTGTTTAGCCAGGAGAAAACTCAGAAGGGGTTTTTATCAGTGTGTACAAGAGAGGGTGTCATGAGCATGGTGCCAGACTATTTTCAGTGGTACCCTGTGATATGAAAAGGGCCAACAGGCACCAACTAAAGCACTGTTTAGTCCCACTTGAAGAAAGCAGCAGCAGCAGGGATGTTCTTNAGCTCCACACAGACCTTCGTGCCCAAAAAGGAGCCCTACTGAGCTGGTCTACTGATGGGTGTCTGAGAAGGAGNCACAACTTCTTTGGAACAATGAAGAGAGGTTGTTTGGAAGCTTATTTTTGTTTAATGATGTCAATAATATGTAAGTGTGATTTTTCTGNTGCATTTCTCATATTGATCTTGAATATATAGCTAATTGATTGCTCTTAAGTTGTGTTCTCAATAAACCATTTCAGTTCTGATCTGATTATAGGTCATGTGAACTGGGCTGCTCTTTTATTGCTTTCCAAATCCAGTTTTACAATTTCAAACTTTTCTTTCTACTACTAAATCTTCAGTCAAGGCAAGCTTATCTTCACACTTTATTCAGCAAGTCCCTGATCCTTTAAAAGAGTTTTGTTGAGCATTTATTTTTATGCTTGTGTGTTTTCTTGAAAGAACTGAACTGAAATCAGTTATCATGAGCCATGAAGACATTTTGAGATTAGCCAATAAAGTCTTATAAAGCAACAGTTTAATAAAATAAATTGAAGCATGGAATCTGATATCTTCTGCTCTGTTTCCCACTGCACTCTTCTATAGATCACAGTCTTGCCAGAGTCNTAGACTATGAAAATATAGATGATAATCCACCTAAATAAAGGACAATCTTTCAGTTGACCTTGATCAACTTTGAATCACCCCTGTACTTCCTTTTTACATGGTCTTTCTATAAAGCAAATATAAATTGCTGACACTTTAAAGTATTTCCAGTGTGTTAAATTGCAGTGCATAAGACCAACCACGTCACAATATTTTCCCAATTCTCTTTCCAGTTTCCCACGTCACAGTCAGAACATTTTTCTCTTTTCATTGTTATTCTCCCTATGAGAGTGTTTCTTTCCTGTGTACATTTTTCCATGTTCTTTTCCATGTAGCCTTCATTTCTTGCAAAATCTGACATTCTGTCAGCATTACATAAGATATTTATCTCTGTCCAATTTAAGTCCTGTACTATATAGTACATCTGTGAACACTGATCTGGAATGACAGATAGTTCCACTGAAAATGTCTGCATTTTACTACTTGCTGGAACCATTTCTGCTGTATTTATGAGTATAGGACTTTTGGTACTTGCATTAATGAACCAAAAATAAGCAACGGTTTTATTAGTTATTTTACATTTATTTTCCTTTTGAATGTCTATAATTTACTTCCATCTGTTTGTTAACGTATTTANTTTTTTTCTTTTTGTTTCTAGGAATTGTAAGTGGGCAGGTGTGCAGCCTTCTTCAGGAAAGCAGGGCTCTATCATGCATAACCATGTCCAGAGAAGATAAATGACATCACTCTGAATGTCCTCCCTCTTCCCCCAGCTTTATATAGAAACCAAAAAACCCAACAGCAAGCAAACAAAAACCCCATGACCAATGACAAATTACAATGATAGCAGATATTAATCTATTTTTAAAACAAATGTAATAGCCAGTTATGGGAAAATAACTATTCTAGAGAATATTAAAGATTAAGTCAAAGGTCTTACAGAGTCATAGCATAAAATTCAGTGTATGAGTAAACAAAAAATAAACGAAACTGTGTAGCTGAGTGACGCTTAAAAACCTTACAGCTATCTAAGTCTAAAATTTAATGTTTAGAACCCTTGTGGAAAACATGAAGCAGAAAAATAAACAAGTATATTTGCAGGCCATGCATAAACCTGATAGGTCATTACATCTAATTTCATAGAAATGGCAAAAACCACAGCAAATTCCTTTACATAAATATATGAAAATAGATAAAGCTATTTCTTTTAGATGTCTGCTGAAGTGACTAAGATAGATTTCAGTGTTAACTTTCATGCCTAGTGCCAAGAAAATGATGGACAGCTCAAATTATCAAGTGCCTAATGATGCCACATCTTGCATCTTCTGACATATAACATAATGATGACACCTGCAGTAGAATATCTGAATACTTCCCCACCACACCTCATACCCCTTTCAGGGGTTTTTGTTCCTTTTGCTCCTATTGGAAAACATATATGAAACCACACTGTTCTAGCAGTAGGAAAATGCACCTATGTCACAGTCTGAATTTATCTGTAGCTGAGAATAGAAAAATATTTTAGTTTAAATTTTTACTTTTCCTCCAAAGTGTTTTTCTTTGGATTTCTCCAACACATCTATGTACAGCATCCATCCTCTCAACATTTAAATGGTAAATTCAACTGCTTGAGATCTCTGATTCATCAATAGGACAGGTTTTCCATATTTCTGATGGTNCAAAATGCCTCTCTTTGCATCAGGACCACAATTACCTTTAAGCATTTGTGATTACACTGTGTCAGGTTTCAAGTGATTCCACACACNATTAAGAATATTTTCCTGTCTCTGAAACACCAAATTTGTTTGACTTGTTATTTGTTCAGTTTGTTTTGCTTTTTCCATGGCTGTGTCATAAGAGCATTTGAAAGTCATCNTTCAGCTGGGGTGTTTATCCACGTCCATTTGTATTGCATGATCCTTTAAATATAGATGTTGACCTTGAATTTTGTATTATTAAATTTCTTCCNACCTTAGTTGTTTCAGCCTTTAAAGTAATGTTTTTCTCTATTTTATCCCGACTGTNCTTTTTATTTTTTAACTCTTTCTATGACTTTGTGTCATCAGCATGTTTTATCAGCACATTTTGCTTTCTGTGCCAAGGCCAAGTGGAAATGTTAAGAAAGATTTTCCATAAACTTGTCCTTTAAGAGAATAATTGAATTTCATTCTATAGAATCCAGCTCCTTAATTTGGCCAATAATGTTCTTCTATGTAACAATCATCTTTGAAAAAAGGACAACTGTGTTTATACACCAACAAATATGCCCACAAGACACATATGAAAATCTATAAACATTTTCTAGGCAATGCATAAATGAAAATTTGAACTCCTAATTTACAGTTAATTGAAAAAAGATGGTGATTTAGAAATGAGAAAAAAACCCACATTAATCTCCATAAATATTCTCAACAACAAAAAGAATTAAGTGACAGAATAGATTTTCTTGGGGAAAAAAGCCCAAGCAAGAAAGAAAAACAAAAAAAATCAGCTGCAACACCACAAAGCGGTTGCAGTGTAAATAAAAAAAAATCAGTTAGAAAATGATAACTCTGCAATAAAACAATAATTATTGAAAACTTTTAGAGTGCATTATAACATTAAGGAATAAAAGAAAAAAATATATATAAAACTTCCCTTATAAACCTGCCTTACATAGAATTCCACAGATAAACATAGTGTGTCCAGATTTATAAAAAAGAAAGAATCTTGGTCATCTTGTACCATACCTACAGTGGTTTGCAGGTCTCTAAATGATCAGATACATCTCCACTGGATTAAAGAATATCCAAATCCTGAAATTTGAAAAGCAGATGTAAAATGTGGTGTTTAGTGTAGTATTTCAACTTCAGCTAGTGCTTTAGAAAGCATGTTTTGGATACTAATAATGTTTATCATAATAGTTCTCTTGGATTTATTTCTGGGAGCTCCGTTTGTGTAAATGTGACTAAAATCAAGGAAGATCGTGACACTTTTTTCCTTGTCTCAATGTTTTAAAACATGAATGTGTTAATACTACTGGCTAAAAAAAAACCTCAATAAATGTTAAAATTTAAAAAAAATAATTTTATTTTTCCTTTGTGGCACAGATTTTTAAAAAGTTGATTTCACCTTAAGAAGATTTTTTTTTAAATCCAGAAAGAACAGCAACGTAAAGCCATTGATTTCTTTATTCATAACTCATAATGTAAATAAAAATTTATTAGCATATATCATGCAACCACAACATCATAGAAAAACTGCAAACATCAAATTGCTTCAGAAGATGGTTGGTTGATGGGTTGGTGCTGTATATTAGTATGACTTGACAATATTTTGCAGTTCTGTTGTGTAAGTACAGAACACATTGTGATGCACAGTAGCTTCTGGGTAAAGAAAAAATCTGGGGCTACTCTGTGCTGTCAGTTGAAATTCATTAAATTATCTTTGTTGCAAAAGCAGTAAATTATATGTATGATGTATAGAGGACATGAAGTAGCCCTCTCCCCAGCCTGACTTCAGCAGGCCTGAGCTGCATTATTACGTCTAAATTTGCGCTTCAGGACTNATACAGATGAATAAAAAAGGATTAGAAAAGATTTTATGAAGTGTGAATAAAAAGAGAGTGAGTGAATCCCTGTTATTCAGTCTGGGNTAAGCACCAAAGCAACATTCTGTAAAGAGCTGCTGCAAAACAAAAATGAGCATTTTATTTTCCATATCGCTGCTGGACAGTGAGAAAAAAGGAATAGGTTTAAAGCAAAGCATATTGGCTCTAGAAAGTCTTAATAACTTCAAAACAGTAGGATTAAATGAAGATGTTTGATCACAGGCCTAGGGTTTTTAAGAACATGTAGNGGAAAAAGTGCTAGGAGTTTAAAAAGTGTGCTTTATTGATCTCACCATTAGGCCCCTAANGGGTTAGGTAATTTCCTAAAGTCCTTTCTAACGTTATTCCTTGATAGCTTGTTTCAAGAAACAGCATATTCAGACTTTTCAAACTATTTCACAGANCTGTTGGTTTGTTTTGGGACATTGTATCCTTTTGTTTTTTAAAAGCAATTTTTCTCTTTGTTCATTTATCATGAGCAATGAGTCATAATGACAGTTTGAGCAATCAGCTTTGAAACTAGACATTAAGGAACTTTTAGAATTTTCCATTGATATTTTGATACTACAGCAAAATGCTCATAAAGCTTGAGTTTTTTAATGGCTNTAACATGAGATCTGTACGTGAATAATTCTCACTTAGAATCATTAAATATCCTGAGNTGGAAGGGACCTAGAAGAGTATTCAGTGCCATGTCCTGACCCTACAAGGGCAGTCTAAAACTTAAACCATATACATGCAAGAGCACTTTTGAAATGCTTCTTGAACACCATCAGGTTTGGGACTGTGATCACTTCCCTAGGGAGCTTTTCCATTGTTTGTCCATGCTCTCAGCAAAGAATTGTTTNCTAAAATCCAGTCTGGACTTCCTCTGGCACAGCTTTGAGTCATTCTTTGTCATGCTTTTACCACACACCAGAAAGATGAGATCACCTTCCTCTTTGAGCTTTGTTCTTGTAAAAAGTACCACATAAACATTAATTACCATAGGTAATATGGTATCAACATTCAAAAGAAATTGAATCTAATGATCAGTGCTCTAAAACTGAACAATACTGACTGAAAAAGAAAAAAGTGAGCTGATAAAAAAACAACAAAACAATCTCCAGTATTGTTTTTGTAAGAAGACAACTTCCAAGTTCCTTGGAGACACAAAACCTCTAAAACCAGACAACAGACAAAAAAACCAAAAAAAAACTCTGTTTATTTCTGAGTTTCAGAATATTTCTTTAAGAACTGAAATACTGAAAACTTTAAAGAAATGACATGGTTTAACCTCATCTAATTTATACAAAACAGAATCCAATTTAATGTAGGGAAATCTTTTATGCCTCTATTTCTCTGGATCTGCCAGTATCCATCAGTATTTTCAGTCTANCCCAATACAAGAAAAAGATTCCCAGTTTGAACTACATTGTTTTTATTCCCATGTATAAATAAAAAATTAAGGACACACAAATTTTAAGTCACTCTNTTTTTAATGGGAAATATATCCCATTGGCCAAAACAGGTCCCAAACTTTCAGGGTTTTTTGTTGTTCCCAGTGATGATGCTGTAACTCACACTTCCATCATTCAGAAATACAGTTCTCAAAACATGCAGTTAATTACTACTGCTACTAAGTGACCAATCCAGCAATTTAAGCAATTTTCTACACATTTTAGACCTACCTGTAAGATAACATAAGGGCATATTTTGAAGTTATAATGCCTTAGGGAACTGGAAACTGGAAATCAATTANAGCCACTATTCTGACACACACCATAATTTCCTTAATATGTTCTGAAGTTCTTTGTTGATGTTACAGGATACTGTTCCAGCTGTATCATTATACACTATGTGAAATTGGAAATAATGCAGACAAAGTGCCATAAAGGCTGTCCAAGTAAGTTGTTCACCTTAGTTTTCAGAAGACAGAAAGTCAATATCACTGTTCTGTTCTACTGAGGATTTTGTTTGTTTATAGTCATTCATGATGAGCAAGAACTACATTTTCAAAGAAGTACTAGCTGAAACATATTGGTTATCTTATGATTATTTTAAATTATGGACAGACTTTTAGGTATTGCAAGATAAATCTTCTGCTACTGCAGTTGAAAACCACACACCAGAAAAAATANAATTCATTTATCTTAAAGCATTTATTAACAAAGTATCTCATTAACTTTTAGAAAGAGTGTCTCTGAGTGGGAGCAATAGTTATGACTGGCTAAAAACATGTGCAGCAGCAGTAACTGCAAATTTGCCTTTCATTTTTTGCTGCTTCTTGGAACTTGAATAAGTGTGGCATTGCCTTTTATTCCCACTGAGAAACAACATGCAACTTTGTACTTGTAAACAAGAGCATGGCTCACCACTTGTAACTTAGACTGCCTATTTCCTGACACTGAACTGTGTATTTTTAACTTTCTCTTAATACAATCTTTAAATGGAATTACAGTAAAATGAACTTTAAATGTCTTATCACTTTTTTAGTTGAGAACATGTGTTAAAAAACTGATCTAAATTACTGCTTATCTGACATAATAATTATGAAGCCTATAATTTGACTATTTCACTCCTCCCTTATCTGTTTTTTTTAATTGGCTCACACTGAACTTCTGAAATTACATTTGACCCGTTTTTGCACCCTGTGAACTCAAGCTATTTGAAAAGCAACATTCAGCCAATACATGCTATTAAGTTTTAGCTCTGAAAGAATCTTCAAAATATATGAGTACATGTGAGTGTGTATAAACACCAGAGGTATTAAACCATAGCTGAATTAACAGAAGAATGTCGATAGATAACTAACAAATAATTAATTTTGTATATTTCACTTGGAATAGAATTTATCAAATATTTTGCCAATGAGTATTCCATTAGAAAACATCACTTCCATTAGACTCAACTTTCTAGAATAAATTCCTCATTTCCCTGAAATTTTTCAGATGGAAGATTTTTCAGTCTAAAGATGACATTCTCAGTAAAAGTCAAAGATAACTTTTCCCTTGAAATTTGTCCCTTAGAGAAATATGCTGTACAAGTTTTTTGTTTGTTTTTTTCATTTATATCTATGTTCAGGAACATATACCATCAATCTCANATCTGTACAGACCTAAAGAGAAGGTGGCATCCATGAAATTCTACAGAAGTGTCTTTTAGAGCACTTACCAGAACCTGGAGACCTCTTGGTCCTTTAATTTACAAGAGATGCTGTAGTGTGTTTTCCATATCCTTTTACCAAAACTATACCTCCTGAAGTTTAAAGCAACTTTCTCCTTTTGAACCAATTTTTTTCTAGAATTTAGTATTACTGGGGAAATGAAAGGTTTGAAAATCATTAATGGCTCTCAGAAAAGAACAAAAAAGGATGTGTAAATGCTACCCCCCCACAAATTTTACAGGTCTCTAATCTCAGTATACTACTCATGCTGTTGTTTTTTAGCACTATTCTGAACTGAAATATGCACTCTGATGTATTTTATCTCACCAGTTTCACCTGGTGTAGCACAGAAGATGCACACAATGTATACATGGTATATGTCTTCTTAAATACTTCTGTATATTTAAAACAAATTGTGTGCACATTCATGCTTATTTTAATGGGAAATATGATCTACTGCTCAGAACAAGGACTAAATTTTGAGGGTTTTTGTTTCAAATAATACTTTAACTTGTTTTCAACAGTCAAACATGCATTCCTCAGAATATAAAACTATCTGCATTTTATTTTCTTGCTTATTTTTAAAATAAATCTCCTGATGAGGAAATGAACACACAACATTTCTATCTATTTGTATTGTAAGCAAAGGAAGAGGTGAAGAGAATTGAATAGCTACAAGCAAATGCACACAATAGAAGTAAATTCAATATATTGTAACANTTCGTATTTTCTTACAACAAAATTGTTGAAGAAAATTCTTACTCCCTTAGCATTCTAAACATAGCTCTCTCCTGAGGACCCAGACTTGTCNCTCATGAATTATTCAGGTTGTAAAACAAAAGCTAGAGACCTATAGGAGCTGCATCCAAGAAAGAGACATACTGAAGTTTTAAAATTTGTATGTGGCAGCAGCTGGGAATAGTTCTGTTGGTATTAATNTTGTCAGGATTGCTGGTGCTAGCAATACTAATTTTTGTCATAAAATAGCTAGAACAGAAAGTATGGTCTTCTTGTATGTGTCTGCAATAGAAGTCCCCATCTCACCTTCTTGGAAAAGATTTGCATGAGCTAGAAGAATTGTCATGGTTTATTAATTAATTAAACACCATTTAAAAATATATAGCTATGTTTTCATAGAACATTCTGAAACTGAACAATTCATTTTTATTTTTTATATAATTTTTATATAATTAAATGTAGTAAGGAGTATAAACAGAAAAATATTTGTTGATTCAAGCATTTGCACATGTAATGATACAGATCTATCATATTAACCCAAGAAATAAGGGTTATTTCCAAAATTTAACTCACCCATCAAAGGATTTGAAAGTAAAAACATGATTAATTGATATCTTAACAGAATAATTTAAGAATTTTTATAATTTCATTGGTGTTTAAGGTATTAAATCCCCTCACTCATCCAGTCATCAAAGAGATAGTGTCGCTCTCTCTATGTTTATAGCAATAAATCTCTGAGTGTTTGTGAGTTTCTGAGTGTAGTATTTGTCCCAGCCTGAACCACAGCTCCATCNCAGGGTAAGACAAGGTGCAAACCAGCTTCTTATAGTTTTGCATTACCCAGCTCCTCTGAAAGGAAACCTAGAATTAACAGATCATGGCAAATTAAATGCAATTTCAGCATGATTCAGAAGGTCAGCCGAGATTCTGGTTACATGAATAAATTATAGCTATGAATATATGATTCAAAATGCTGTACAACTGAATGCAATTTAACAGTAGTATAAAAATGAAANGATGTGTCTGCCTAACATTTTACAGAAAGTTGCAAGTGATTTCTGCCTATTATAAATCTTACTAAGCTTTTAGCAATAGCACAGCACTGAGTCCAAACTAATAAATCCTTCTGATTGATGTATCAAGTGAGTACCAAGCTAATGTAGTGGTTCTAACTTCCCTTTAGTTCAGAGCTTGGGCAGCTTTGGCTTTCAAAAGGTGATGCAGATCTACACTGAAGGCATATTATACATGAAGGCATTGGAATATACATTGGAATAGTCTCTAATTACAGAATCAAAATGAGGGATGGAGGGAATGTATTTTGAGTGTATATATGAGCGGTACAAAATGGTGTACACACAAAACTTTTAAACTTAATCTGTTAGAAAGAAGTAGAAGGAAACTGTTTTGGTGCATATGGCTGGTCAGAATGTAATGGCACAGAGCTCTCCTCAGGTTTCATATTTCTGAAAGAAAATACAGTATTTCCCCCCTATGCTTCTCCAATAACTCCATTCTGTTATTGATTTTCTTTCATTTTATTTTCCGTGTAAAACTAACAATGTCAACCTTGCATTAAGAAAAATCAAGTTTTGTCCTACAGATAATGGCACTTACTGTGTTAGAAAAGGATTGGCTTTACTGCAAACGACAATCATAACTGCTGTGAAGTCCTTTCCTTGTCCTACACATTAATGTGGATATAGAGTAAAAACAATCACATTTCAGTATTTTGAAACACTATTTACCGGTATCTTCCTCATTTATTGTACATAATATTGGAGTCTAAAAAAGTGAAGATTAAGAAACACGGGAAAATATAAAATATAGGTACTTAAAGGGTTCATTTATGACAGTGCACATGCAAGTTAAAGGATAAAGAGGGAAGACAGAAATGCAGCNATTCACCATTATCCAACACACAGACACCAGCTATGCAGATAATAGCAAAGCAAGTTTTTTTGGAAATAATTAACAGTAAAAGTCATACTTTGTTGTATCATGGCAATTGGAAAACTATTGGCCTTAAAAGCTCTAGGGATGGTTCTAAATGAGTAATATTGCATTTAGTTACTGTTGTAGAGTCCTCAGATCTGAGCCTGTGTATTGAGCCTTTTTGTGGTATATTATTTGTCCTTTCACATCACCTCAGGGGAAAAAACATTCTGTAACAAAGTAGAGTATCTTAAAGTAGATGCTTGCTTGCCAACAAAAGCCTGTCCCCAATCTCTGGTGCCTGAAAGAAGTACCCATTTCATAAATTTAAGAACCTTTGTGGTTTCTCTTCTATTTATCTATGCCTACTTAGNTCAGAAAGAATGGAAAAAGATTGGTATTTTTAAACTATCAAAGAAGAATGAAANGAAGTAATGTTAAATTGCCTAAATTTTCCTCAGACTCTTTCTTTTAACCCTTTGTTAGCCAGACTAATTCTTAGGCCTGTAAAAATAGCCTGCTTTATTTTCCAAGAGACTGTCTGTATCAATGAAAAATTCCTNTCTTCACTGGTGCTGTCACTCCATTGTCAGTATTTGAAAACTACCTTAGGACTCACAGGAGATCTATCTCTAAACTTTTCAACTTCAGAAAGTTATGGTGAGCCAGTTGAGTCAAACATTTACAGCTTGAGAAGACTAAACCTGTGCTGTGATGAGGAACTGTAAAAACCAGCCAGCACAAAATGCCAAAACTAAGTCAAGCAATTCAGAAAAAAACTGAAGCCTATTCTTGGAGTGAACAAAGTATTCTTTCATCTGCTTGACTAATCAGATTGGATGCCTGGAATGCAGAAGACACTTATTATGACAATCTACTGGAGCCCTATACATGAGTTATTACAGTATTTCTTTAGAATGTACTGAATTAATGCAATTTAAACTATATCCCTGTTATATTCCAATATTTGTTCTGTCTTGGAAATAATAATAGGGATTCCATGGTGTAATGGATAATTCATGTCCAAAGAAGAATGACAAAACAAAAAGAACACTTAATCAAGAACATTTAAAACATCAAAAATGCATATCTGTTCCTATAAANCCAGGTATGGCTGTGAGGATAAACAGCACAGTACCTCTTGTGTGCTCCTGCCTGAAAACATTTTTTTCTCTCAAAAAATAGGGCAGCCTCCTCTCAATTTTTTAAAGAATACTTTCTGTCATGTAACATCCTGGGACTCATGTTTCAACACTGTGTTAGCAAGCACCACCTGGCACTGGCCAAACTATTTCAGGATGCATTCTAGCAGTCATGTAACAGCTCTTCATATTTTTTCCTGGCTCCACGTACATTCCTAGTACAGACACTCTACTGAGTATTTGTGAAGAAGTGGAACATATGGGTTCATGACTTGATTCTACATGGAAGAAAGATAATGACTTGATTTTGTTTTCCCATGGTTTAGTAAGTGCTTCAAGTACTGATGAACTGGGATATACTGTAAGGTTCTTTTACTTTTTTTCTTGGGGAAAAGAGAGCAAGGTAAGGGGGAATGGATTTTTAGGCTCAAAAAAAAAATAAAAAAATTCCAGTTTTATGCCAGGATTGATAACGAAAAAGGAATACCAAACTTGCCAGTTTCNCTGCCCCACTGCTCATAGTATTTATGTAGGGAGCAAGACAACTTGTTTTTAATAAGCTGAGCAATTAAAGAACTATGATCTTATAAAGTTGAACAGCAATTTTTGGGAAGATACATTTTGAACTTAAGCCTAAAATTTCTGCNTNATCTCTCTCTCTTTATTGATNTATGATGTACTACAAAAACTCTTTNGAATATCNGTGTCTTAATTATTTGGAAATAAAACATGTACAAATATATACNCAGAATNATGGAAATATGGTTTNNATTNGAAGGAACCTTNAAGAACATCCAGTTCTTATCCCCTTGCCATAGTTAAGAACACTTTCTTCTAGACCAGGCTGATCAAGGTCCCATCAAACCTGGCCTGAACACTGCTAAGGTTGGGGCATCCACAGCATCTCTGGATAACCTGTCCCTGTGCCCCAGCACCCTCACATCAAAGACAGGTTAGGATTTTGCTTCTTTTGTAAGGCTGAAATGCTTTACTGTGCTGGGCTTACACTCATGGTGATGTTGGTCAAGTCATTTCCATCAGCCTGAAAAAAAAATCCTAAAAGTTTCCATTTTTTGCAAGTGAAATTAAAGCAGAAAAAATCAGCACCTGCAATTTGTGTTCTGTCGTGCATTTTATTGTGTCCTCTAATTTTACAGCCTTCAAAGGGATTCCCACCAGACTTCTATAAGCAGAATTTAATTCATATATGGTGCACAGACTGCCAACAGAGCTGTGTCAANTTACTTACAGTACAGAAAAAAAATGCGTGCATATCTGACCATTAATATTTACAGGGGGGGGAAAGAGAGGGGAGAAAAAAAAAGTGGGTCAGCTGAACACAGGTAGGTATTATTTTTGNTAATTGTTAATTTTCATGCAAATGCTGCTTTGCTGAGAAGTTTCTCCACCAGGGGTCGCACGAAGACTGCTTAAATACCACTTGTTAAACTGGAATAAAGTTCACATCGAGAGTGAATACACAATCAAACCTCAAAATAGTGCCTTGATCCATAATAAGCAAACTATTTAAACTCCTGGGGATGAGTCACTGCTGCTNGTTGATTGTGAATGCAAATAACACTCAAATTTTATTTTTTACTTACAAAGCATTGAACCACATCGGAAAAAACATGTCCTGCAGTTATCACATTGTCATAAATCATATTGTAAAAATTATATTAATTCATATCTCATATTAGGATAAACTGCACTAATAGGGGTTCAATGCTGTTTNGAGTAAAGTCTTTTTCCTCATGGGTCTGAGGGAAGGAGATTTAAGTTTTGACACAGGCTGAACACCTGGGGCTCTTTTTTCACTGCCTTCTGCAGTGGTGTTGCTATTTCTCCTGTGGAAATGACAAGACAGTAGTGATGAGACCATTTTCATTTCAGAGTGGATGGTGGGGTGTACAAACCATTGTACCAGGGAAGAAGAACTCATGCATCAGTATTCTGGCTTATTGGCCTCAACCCAAGCAGCTTTGCAGAAAATAACCTCTGAGNTCTTGTTGATACCAATATGAACATAAGCCAGAAATGTGACTTTGGAACAAAAATATTGACGGCGCCTTGAGCTGTATTAGGACAATTGTTGACAGCAGGTCAAGAAAAGTTATTCTTCCCCTCCACTCAGCACTAGTGGAGCCTTGTGGCCAGTTCTGAGCCCCTCAATGAAAGGGAGACATGGACATAATGGAGAGAATCCAGCAAAGGGCCANAAAGGTAATTAAGGGACTGAGGCANCTTTCCTGTGAGAGAGAAATTCATTCCAGGAAAGAGAAAGTTCAGAGGGGATCTAGCTCATCAATGTGTAGAAATACCTGAAAGGAGGTTGTAAAGAAGACAGCACCAGACAGTTCCCAATGGTGCCCTGTGACACCTCCAGAGGCAATGGGACACACTGAAACACAGGATGCTCCCTCTGAACATCAGGACACACTTCTTTTCTGTGAGGGTGAAGGAGCACAGGCACAGATCCTCCAGGGAGGCTTAGGAAATATTAAAAATCCATTGGGACACTGTCCTAGAGAGTCTGCTTAAATAGGGTGTTTGGATCAAATAATCCTCAGATATCCTGTTGAACTTCAGTCATTCTGCAGTTTGTCTGGCCTAATNCATGAGCACAGATAAATCACAATAACTTGACTATGGCTTTGGAAATACTGGCCTTTCTCTAGGTATGAGATAATAACATAGAACATACTGGCCAAAACCTCTGATTTGTAGCCAGCATTGTCCCTAACTCTTATAAAGGATAATATAGATACATATATATCATAGGTAAGTTGAGACAGATAGGGCTGGCAGTGTCATCAGCCCTTTCACTGGCACATCTTACCAGTCTTCATTAGCAAACTCCACACATTTTCTTCTACAGACTTTTACTCATACAACTCTATCTCCTTTTCTTATAGGCCACTCTCTTAGTTCTTTTTCTGTTCTCTTATTGGCAGCTTGCACTGATTCCTTCTCTTATGGGCAGTTTCACATAACTCTAACTCCTTTCATTCTGCATGAGTGGCTCACCCCAAGCTGTCCCTTTCCCAGCCACCTGACCCTGACTGTCCCTCATACATCTTCACACCTTATCTGTCCCTTATGCTACTCTCATCCCTTAGCTCCTCACAGCCAGCAGCCTTCTGACCTGTCTGCAAACACCTGTGTGTGTGGAAAGCTGGCCTACTCCTTTATATCCNCNAGACTGACTGGCCAGGCACAGATGTATCCACTNCTTGGTAATCAGAACAGCTGCAAGTCATAGGGGTAGATTCCCTCCTGCACTCTCCTAGCTCTCCAATATATAATCACCAGCAGAAATATTTGTGAAAGTGTCAAGCTTTTCACATATTCTTCATTATATTCCTCATAAATTAGCTAATGAGAAAAAAGATATGCAAAGCATCGTTAATATAATTTTTGCTAGAAAACTCATTATCCTCCATTAAGAGAATGAAGCAAAGTAACATAAGCATTTACATGGTACATAGACNAGAAATTACTTTCTTCAAAGGATACATCTGGTATGTATGGGAGTTCAGTAAATAGCTGTGTACATATGCTGTATATTCACATACATCAACATTCCAAATAAAGCTTTTTCTATGATACTGGTAATTTTTATGTATATACAAATATACAAGAGATACTTTTTGTGTTTCCGTGTATGAATATAGACATTTGTGGACCTACACATAAGTACAAATTAAAATTAGACATAATTGCATTTCTTGTATTTGTGACAGATTCTAAAGTGTTTTGTACAGAAATGACCACTAGACATACTTGACAACTGTTCACAATGACTTTTTTCATAAATTCCAGAATTCTACAAGCTAGACAACACTTCTCCTATAAATTATAATTGTCTGTACTAACAGTCTAGATAAAGTCTGCACCCCTTTTCTATTTAGGAGCACTTTTTATTAACATAGTCTTGAGTGGTTTCCCATCACATAAACCTGTGATCATTTGGTTGACAGCAATATCTGTATAAGCATATTATTGTCTGTGGCACTTGNTGATAAGTTTAAGGAGCAGGTTATNTTTGATGAGCACTCTGCTAGAAATATGCACATAAGATTTGAAAAATGTATCTGGTGTCAGTAGGTAGAATTTCAGAATTCTTGCTTCACAGAGAGGGGGAGACTAATTATTCATCCTTTGTACATTAATGAACACTTTTTTTTTCCTAAATTTCTGTGTTTATTTATAATTTATGAAAATTGGCCAATCATTTAACATAGTAGATGTAACTGTCTGATAAGCAGATAGTGCCTTTTAATTTGTCTTAGACTATTTAATAATTTAAAACAAATGGGATAGGATTTTGCCTTATGCTAATAGTGTGCCACCAACAACTGAAGAATCTAAAAACATATGTTCCTTTTGCCTTGCTTTTGCAGTTTTTGATTAGCTCTGTAACAAAGAAAATTAGGTTCTTGGGTCATAAAAAATATCAAGGAAAATAAGCAGAAAAAAAGCCTGTTTTCTATATGTCTTCGAGCTAATGACACACTAGATTTAAAATAATTAATGGCCACCTCTCCTATATGATATGTGCACGGAGGACTAAACAGTGCCTCATGCAGTGTCCAGAATCTTAATTAGCAGGCACTTCATGGAAAGTCCCAGAAGAGGGCAATGTTTACCCTCAAATAGAGAAGGCATCTTTTTGTCTTCTGGAATTCATTACATTGCTAANCAGAATAAAGGAGTAGTGTCCTGTCTTCCTCTTTAAAATAAAACAGAATAGGGGTAACTAAGAAAGGTTTCTATTATTATTTTTTTTTTTAAATACAGTGCCATGTATTATCTCCTGTTTCCTGTTCCATTTGTCTTTTAATCTACTGGATGTGAGAAAAATTACTGCTGCCCAAAGTGTGTATTTATTTTAACTGTACCTCTTGTCTTCTCTTAATGACACCTATTGAACTAATAATCACTGATAATTCAACATGAGCAACAATAATCAAGCATGAGTTGAAGTGTTCTGTTATTTTGACCTGCATTTGGAGGAAAACACTTGAAAAGATATTTTTAGTGTTGATAGTATATGCTTCATACTCACACTAGCCAGAAGGATATAAATATTGACTACTAAAATTAGACTTCTGAAAATTATCAGATATTAATAGGTTTCAGATAAAGTTTTTACACACTTTTCCAAGGACCAAGTTAATTCTATGTAAAAGGCAGGTGAGATGACCTGAACAATTATAGACCATTTATTCTAGTATTGGTTCCAGGAATAATAATGCAGCTGATGATATTTGAGATAATTTATTAATTTTTTATTAATTATTAACACAGATTCGTTAAAATGCTTTCAAATTAATTGGTTATTTCAATAAAAACTAAAATCTGAATTATATTGCTTTTAGTGATGAAGGATTACATTGCTTGCTCCATGCCCTTTTGAGAAAGATGCTGTTGACATGATTGTTATTCAATATTTTAAAAACTAACCAGGTATTAGGTATCAAAATGTGATTTGAAATAGGGGTAGTGCCATTGGGGTATTAGCTGCTGTGCTGGTTTAGCTGAGGTGTTTTCTTCACAGTGACTCTGTGGGGCTGAGTTGTGGATTTGTGCTGAAAACAGGGTGGGTTACACAGAGATGCTTTAGTTACTGCTGAGCAGGGCTTGCACAGAGCCCAAAGCTGTTCTTGTTCCCTACTGCCATGATGGTGAGGAATTAGGGATGCATGGGAGGAGGAAGGAGGCACAGCCAGGANAGGGGACCCGAACTGACCCAAGGGATTTTCCAGATCACACGACACCATGCTGAGTGTTTCAAGTAGAAGAAGGAGAAAGAGGGTGACATTTGGAGTGATGGTGTGCTGAACCCACTGCCCTGGGAAACAGTGATTCTATTCCTTGTTTCCTTGTGTGAGTTTTGCTTTCCCAAATAGAATCCCTTTGTCTCAACCCAGAATTTTTCTTGTTTTTACCCTTCAGATTCTCTCCACGATCCAGGAAGGGGAGTGAGTGAGTGAGTGAGTGAGTGAGTGAGTGAGTGAGTGAGTGAGTGAGTGAGTGAGTGAGTGAGCGTGAGTGAGAGTGAGTGAGAGTGAGTGAGTGAGTGAGTGAGTGAGTGAGTGAGTGAGTGAGTGAGTGAGAGTGAGTGAGTGTGAGTGAGTGTGAGTGAGTGAGTGAGTGAGTGAGTGAGTGAGTGAGTGAGTGAGTGAGTGAGTGTGAGTGTGAGTGAGTGTGAGTCAGTGAGTGAGTGTGAGTCAGTGAGTGAGTCAGTGAGTGAGTGAGTGAGTGAATGAGTGATTGAGTGAGTGTGAGAGTGAGTGTGAGTGTGAGTGAGTGAGTGAGTGAGTGAGTGAGTGAGTGAGTGAGTGAGTGAGTGAGTGAGTGTGAGTGGGAGTGAGTGTGAGTGTGAGTGAGTGAGTGAGTGAGTCAGTCAGTCAGTCAGTCAGTCAGTCAGTCAGTCAGTGGCAGCTGTGTAGGGCTGGGCTGCTGGCTGGAGTTAAACTACAACTGTTGCCCAGGATCTCTGGGCAACAAAAAAGATATTAATAGATATGAAAAGATGTGAAAATATATGAGCTTCCTTTAAACCCAAGTTAACTTTATACTGATATAGATTCTCATATCTAGACCAAGACATTTACTGCCCAGATTAGAGGTGCACTCCAGCCAAAAGTGCCTCTTCCCTTCTTCTTAAGAAATGAATGAAATTTTGCCTTTAAGGTGCTATCAAGTACTCTTTTTTAGGGAGTTGAGGAAACATTCTGCATGGAAAATCAAAATCCACCACCTACTGCTATCTTTTGTCAAACAATGATTGCCTGCTCATTTAAAAATAGCTTCTAGATCAAGTTCTAGTACTGCTGTTAAAACAAGTCCACTGTGTAGAAATGACCTCAAGAATTACCAGATAAACAAGACAGCAAAATATTCCNTTTTTCCCAAGAAGTACCCAAATTTTACAAAAGTCATGACAGCCAGATTCATCTTGCTTATAGACATCCTGAATATATATTGATAATTTGTTGTTTGTATCCTTAGTAATTGTTTTCAGTTTTAAATTAATCCTTAAAGTAGATGTTGGTACCATATTTTTAAAAAGAAATGTCANCTAATGCTGCATTACATATAAAGCCTGATTCTGTCAGTGTGTGTTACTATGCCTTGATAAGGTCTTGTCACTTGTTCCTCATTGCTCTACAGAAGCAGACAGGCTCANTGTGATTAGCCTACAGCTAGTGATGAAGAGTGAAAGGAGGCTTAATGGTTCATTTCTGGATTTTGATCAAATCCAGGAGGAAGCTAATCCAGATTTCCTAATTTGATTTCCTGAGCCAGCAAAGGAGATGATCTCTGTGTTCCCACTAGCCTTTACCAGCTGCTCTGCATATGCTCAGACAGATGAAACTAAAAGATCTGCACTCTGCAGCCTTCCTATGTTCTGATTTCCAGCATTATGCCAATGCATTAATGCTGATGCAGTTCCGTGAAGATGCAATGTTGTGCTTAGATGCTAAAAAAAAAAAGAAAGTATATTCTTCACAGAATCCCAGAGTTCCCAGGATTTGTCAGGGATAATCAATATTTTCAGTATGTTGGCTTTCTAACAGTAATAGTAAAGCCTAAACTCTGCCCTTCTGATATCCTAACAGTCCATGGACCATTTAGTTCATAGACCATTTAGCCATCCAGTACCCAAGCAGGGCTNTCCAAAAAGAGGGAGAGTGTCTTTTTACAAAGAGATATAGCAACAGGACAAGGGGGAACAGTTTAAAATAAGACACAAGATTTATGTTAGATGGTAGGAAGAAATGCTTTACTCAGAGGGTAGAGAGAGATTGTAGCAGTGAATCTGTGGATGCCCAACCCCTGGGACTGGTTAAAGGCTGGTTTGGGTGTGACCCTGGACAAATTTAAAGGAGGTGGCATTGCTTTCTGTGGCAGGGGGATTGGAACTAGCTGGTCTTTAATGTCTCTTTCAATCCAANCCATTCTATGATTTTATGTTTCTATGGAGTTAAGCCTTAAGAATCACAGTGATTCTATCTAGTGGTAGAATATCTCAAACTGGTTTTGCAGCCTAGTTTTAAATATGTGTTTAACTCATTTTAGTAAGAAAATGCTGCTTTTTGCTAGTCATCAAAAAGGTGTCTATTTTTTAATATTGTTATTATTCATATTAATTATTTGTATTGCATTCCTTTTTCTTCCCTTTCTTTATTGTTTTCAGGAATATCTTAAATTAAATGTCTTCAATTAAATTAAAATTACATGATTGAAGAATGAAATTCTAAAATTCATGACACATCAGTGGCCAAGTTAAAAGCAATGCAGTCAAGTTCAAATCTATATTGCTATTAAGGAGTCAAAATTTGACTCATGTAATATGTAGGTATTTCTGGCCCCTTTATGTATTTCTGAATGCAGATTTTTTTTTCTCCAATCCTTTTTGTCTGAAATTATGCTAGTAAATATTTTCTAGCCTTGTATTATGTAGAATAATGAAAGGATTTCTTTTATTAGAAAAAAAAAGTGGCATTATGCTGTACTATACTATTAGAGCATTAGGAAAACAAGTGAAAAAATAGTCATGTATATATTATNTATTACTTGCTTCTTAGGAGGCTCTGCATTGTTTTGAAATAAGATACAGTTTTCTGGAACACTGCTGTGAAAAAAATGTTCTGTCTCAGAGACTACCCATTGTCTTCTCCACTTAGGACTATAAAAACGGGGTTTATTTCCCTTATACTTGGTGATATGGGTGGTGGGAAAATACCTCACACTAAATGCCAAAATTGGGTTAGTATCAGTCATATGGTGATGATTGGTACCTTAGGGAATGCAGAGTGCAATCTAGAATGGTTTCTGTTGAAGTAACTATTATATAAAAGTGCAGCTTCCACAAAATTTAAATCAATTCTGTGTTAGAAAACGTATCTATTCTTTGATTTGTTGAAACTAAGATAACAGAGACTTTTGGTCTGAGTCACTGTTAAACTACATCTTATATTAAGGCCTTGAAGACATTTAGATCAAAGGCTTCAAATTGCCATACTTCTTACTATCCCAGATTCATGGCTTCACTCTGCTCCAGGGAAAGCAGATTGAGCTTTTTCAGTCTCAGATCATTTGCTGATTAGGACATCACATAGTACATTATGCAAAAGTAGGCCTGATCTGAAGCCTAAGACCAGAGAAAGATGCTGAAAGAAGAAAGATTTCAAGCCTAAAGTCCCATCTACAGAGATTGTAAAGTCCCCCAGAGACTGAATTCAATATCAGATTGGCTCAGAACTTAATGTCTTCATTCAAGAATTTAAGTTCGAATATNTAAGTGGAATTTTCAAAACTTGCAAGAAAATACCTTTTCTGTTCTTTGTAGTTAGTGTAAAAATACCAAAATTCATTCCAGAGACTAGTCACTTAATGCAGCAGAGCTCTCCCTGCATCCTTTTATTTTACCTGAAATTGTAGATTATGGGGGATTGTGTCCTTAAAGCAAGATATCCAGTAAAGATGCTGTAAACCATGAGAATCACACATTATGTTGGCATAGAGATGTGTTGTAACAGAGTGTGGATAATGATATTACAACACAGCAGATCACCTTTTCCCAGTATGTGGTCAGTGGAAAAAAACAATCTGTCTTTATCTTCCAAGGTCTGTGCTCATTGAAGTTTTTCTACACGATGAAATCAACTATATAGCCTTTTAAAGGAATAAAAAAACTTATTTTACTTGGCATCCATTAATTTTTAAGGTTCTTTTTTCTCTTTCTCACATTCCCAGTTGTTAAAATAAAAATATTAAACTTAGCTTACTGGTAAACAGAAATAAGTTTCTTANATTTTCTTCATCATTTTAGATTTTTTTTTCTATAAAGCGTTGTACCAAATCTCATAGAATTATGATTCAATTTTCAGACAATTAGGTAATTTAGCTCACTTGTTACTCCTTGGTCACTGGTGTATTACAAGAAATACTGTAAATATCAAGCTGGGATAATCTTCTTTCTTTTTTTTTTTTCAAGGTCAGTTTATACCTTCACCTTGTTTTTTTTTTTTTTTTTAGTTTGCTAAATGTTTTCATCTTATGCATCCTGTCAATACCTGCTTGTGTACTATAGTAGCAGCTGTGCTTCAGGACCACAGGCTTTTTAATAGCAGCATCTTGTCACCTCTAGCAGAGACCTCAGGACTAGAAGGCACAAAAAAACCCCAAAGAGCCCCACAAAACCCCAAACCAAACCAAACCAAAACAAACAAAGCAACCCTGATAAAACATTTTTTTTTTTTTGCTGCAATGTCTCTCATACAGAGTTTTGAGGATCCCCTCAACAATTTTGACTCCTGGAAAATATCTAAGCAATATCATACATAACAGTCAAGCATTCTTTGATACCTTCAGAAATTAGAGTATCTAAAATCCACATCATAAATTATGATTTCTCTATAAACATCACTTTAGATAGAAGCCAAATTGCATTCTAAGATCAGAAGAAAACACTATAAATTTTTTTTTATCTAAGAGATNATGTTGATTTGATACTTTTTCAAACATCAGATAAGCAGAAAAATGCTCATTCAATCATGGAACTTGTTTACCCATCTCATGCATTTTTCCTTCACTATGTTAATTGCACATTTAAGTACTTCACTTGTTTAGAACTGCAAAACCTGGACATTTAAAATGTCCTGTCATCCAAACTTGATCTGGTTTCTACTAGAAGTTTGTAAGTGNAGTGATGTGGAGGGTTGACCCTGGCTGGATGCCAGTTTCCAGATGCCTCTTTATTACTCCTCTCCCTCAGCTGGGCAAGCAAAAGGAAATATAACAAAANAATCATGAGACAAGGTAAGGACAGGGAGACATCCCTCCCCAGTAACCATCATGATCAAACCAGGCTTGACTTAGTTTAATTTATTTCCAATCAATCAATCCCTTTGTCCTGGACTCAGCTTCTTTCCCAATTTTCTCTACATTCTCCCTCCCAAGTGGTGCAGGGGGATGTGGAATGAGAATTGAGGTAGTTTCATCACATGTTTTGTCTGCCTTTGCTTACTCCTTGGCTGGAAGGCTCCTCATACTCCTCCTCAGCTCTAGTGTGGGGGCTCTCCCATGACAGACAGTTCTCTATGAACTTCTCCAANAGANNCCTTTCCACAGGCNGCAGTTCTTCAAGTGCTGCTCCAATGTAGGTCCCTTCCAGAGGGTGCAGTCCTTCAGGAGCAAACTTCTCCCATTTGGTTCTCCTGTGGGATCACAAATCCTACCATCAAACCTGCTTCACTGTGGGCTTCTATCTCCATAAGTCCACAGGCTGTGCTAAGAATCTGTTCTGCAGGAGGATCTCTGCTCCACCATGGACCTCCTTGGGCTGCAGGAGCACAGCTGCCTTACCATGGTCTGCACCACAGGCTGTACTGGAATCTCTGGTGCCTGAATCACCTCCTCCTCTCCTTCTTCACTGAACTTGGTGTCTGAAGAATTGTTCCTCTCATANGTTCTCACTCCTCTCTCCAGCTGAAAATTCTGTTCTTCACTAACTCTTGCCCCTTGTAAAACAGATTGTCACAGATGTTTTTCCACTGTCACTGATGACCTTGTCCTTGGCCAGCTGTGGGTCTGTCTTGGAGCTGCATTTGCTCCATGGGAGGTAGGGNAAGCTTCTGGCAGCTTCTCAGCCATGTTGTCTTCCTNTTATCAAAACCTTGCCATGCAAACCCAATAAAAGTAGAAACAAAGCAGCAGCTAACCAATTTGCACCAACGTGGTTTTTGTACTTTTCACAGCTAGAGCATCTGCTTAGCAGTTTCCTCTATTTTGCTCCTCCTGACCATGTCCTGCAGTTATACATGAATCACTAGAAAATTAGTCAGGTGTTCACCAGCACTGCAGAGTCCCCACCAAATTGTTCATTAACCTGCTAGGAAAATGGCAACATTTATTGTCATCTGAACACAACTGATGATATCTAGTGGAATTCATGCAGATCTAATCCAAAGGCTTTTAATTTTCTAAACCTGGATTTCGTATTTCTATTTCCCAGTCTTTTTCCAATCTGCTCTAGAGGCATAAACCAGATAACAAATGGACTTTAGTAAACAATATATTTGTTTAAAAAACTGTGTATCAGAATTTTCTAGCACAGTCAAGTTAATTTTTGAAAACTTAAAGGAAAAAGATATATACAGCTTTGAACAGATAGATATTCCTTGTGGAACCACTGCTTCACCTTCTTAAGAAGAATTCAATTTTTCTTGCTAGAGAAGTAAGAAAATTCTTTTGAAGAGCTGTAACAGTGCATGCAAGATCAGTAAAAATGTCACATGACATTTTTGTTTCACATTATTGTAAGTACTGCCAGAATAAAAGTAATCAGTAATGTACCTTGTGTAAGTCCTTCTTCTGACCAGAACAATTTCCTTGTATTTCTTACTCAGCTTAATCATTTGATTTTATCTGTAAACACATCCATGGATGCCAAGGACAAGGAGACCAGTGGGGGAATTCTCACCTGCATTAATTCATGGCACTTCCAAAAGTTTGACCACAGATGTTTGAATTGAAATAGTGATGGGACTGAAAACTCTATGACTATGACAAAATTTTTGGAGCTGGGGAGCAACTGGGTTAATTAATATCTTGGGGTTTGTAAGGAATGAGTAAGCAGCTGGAAAACTGAGGAACCAGCTGGAAACAGAGGAACTCTTGAATGAAAAGTATGTTTTCAAGGAGCCACTAGAAAATTTTAGTACAGGAGTTTAGTTAAATCTCAGTTAATGAATCAATTAAACCCCAAACAAATTTTTTAATAACTTCTAAATGTAGAGAGGACAGCCAGTGGGAATTCAGACTATTTTATTCTGTATTTTCAAGCAGTGGCACCAGGAAGACAATACAGTTAATGTTATTTTTGCTGTAGTTTATTATTGATTTATATTTTTTCCTTCAAAATTTTAATTTAATTCAGACACAAGAGGCATTTCTAGATTCNGAATGCTACAGAACTGCAGCAACCATCGTGATCAATTCATATTTTTTCAAGAAGGATACAGAAATGAATCATAAAACAATCTGTCCCAGACACAAGACTGAAGTATGAGTCTCATTGAATTTGGGAGTTTAAATGGCAGATCGGATTATAGTGCAACAAAACACTCAAAGTCATATGAGAGACCCAGAATTATCCCTTCAAATTGAATTTGCCAAGAAAAGAAGTCATGAAGTCTGGACTGAAACACATGTAGTGTTTATGATACTCAGGTCCTGTAGTAGCAAAATAATTCTAAATTACTAAAGGGAATCAGAAAGGTGTTTTCTGAATTCAGAGTTGAAGTTGACAGACAATTAGCAAGACAAAACAAAGCTCATGTGCAATGTTAGACAAAACAACACATTCATGTTTTGGAAAAGAGTCACAATGGGATCCCTAAGCATTTGAAAGAACAAGAAGAATCTGCACAGCAGGCCTCTACAATTTTTTAGCCCAAATGTAGTATTTATAGCACTGAATAGAGGACTCATTTATAAGCTTGAAAGTACAGGAGATGTATACTACTTGCACTAGAAGGAAGGCTACATTGAAGAAAATCAAACATACAAANTTAAAAACATCAGGAAATTCAANGTTACAGAGATCTCTTTTGCACTAAAATGCATGACTAAAATGTCATTTTAATAAAATTTTTGTTGCAAAAGAGGGTTAAAATATATTAGGGCACAGGTCTCACTAAGTAGGTTTATGAATTACTGTGAGAATTAAATAATCTTCTTGATTTTGTAGACCTTCTTGAACAACTCAAAATTGACCAATTAAAGGTCCATAACAAAAGCATTTCCAAATCTGGGGAACAAAAAGGTAATCTTAATATGAAGTAAAATATGCAACAAAGGCAACTGTCTTGTAAATTAGTCATTATGTGACAAAAATACATAGAAATTATACACAAAATAAATCTCTTGAACTTTATAGACTCTGAAATACTAACATGACTAGTAAAAAGGAAGATTTGACATTGTGAAAGATGGTTGTCTGCAAATATTTTACTACAGTTGGTAAGAAAACAGGCAAAGTTACATGTACTTCCTTGAGAAACACATGCCAACTCAGGTGGTGTCATTTGTTTAGAATTTGTTAAGAATGAATATCAAGGGATGTGGTAATATTTTCTGTCTCAAGGGATATATTGCCATTTCTAGGAAAATGCTTTCATGTGAATAATAAAATGAGAAAGTATTCAAAATGTTTTAGAAAGGGTCACTCTGGGCTTTTTAAATGGAAATACCCAGGAATATTCATTTTACATGGTAAAACTTATTTTTATTCCAGGTGAAGAGAGACTCTCCTTAATGAGGATAAGAACTAGAATGCCAGTGTCTCCCACAGTCTTTAAGAAACAGTTTTCAAAATGACTAAAATAAATAGATGTCTGAAAAATTCTTGCCAGGGAGAAGTACAAGTTCATGCCACCAAATATCCAGTGTGGGTTTTATAGTGAGAGAAGTGCACATCTGACTGACAAGCAGCACCTCACTTCTTTGTGAAGTATCTGCACAGCTATTNTGCAGAACTGAGGCAATTTCATCTGAAAGATTATGTGCTATTATAAATCTTTAGCATATCTATCTTAAAGTAACTGCCTATGTATTTCAGCTCTTGAATTAATAAAAAACATCTGCTAGGATTTAAACANGTACCCTGGTGACAGAGAACTTTGATTTAGACAGTACATTGCTTCTTTTAGAAAATGTTCTGGAAGGTATTAGCAGCGCTTTGTAGGATACAAACTAAAGACTCCTAATGAGCCTAGATTATGTGCATTTAGTAGGCTGTTTATTTTGAAATAAGCCTACATTTCCTCAGTGGGAAAAGGTCAGGGCCTTTGAAAGTGTCTCAGCCAAAATCTTCCCATCTAAATGTTTTCCAGCAGGTATAACCNTATCTAGTGAATGCCTTTCCAAATAGATACCTTCCCAGCAAGTCCTAATTATTCCTTTTATGGAGAAATGTGTAATTAATAGTGTTCTAAATCCACACAATTCCATTNAATACCATTCTTTTAACAGACTCTCACTTTCTATTGACAGGCATTGCTGTATGTATTTCANAGGCAAGCACAGCTTATGATATTCTACTTTATTTCCTACTGTTTCCTTCTAGACAGAGTTTGCTACATTTAACTCCTTGGTGATAAGTGCCAATAATCCAAAATATAAAATCATGTTCATCCAGCACTAGTAAAAGCAATATTTTGCCTTTGTACCCTCTCCTTTGGTGGATGAGATAATGAAATAAACACATACCATCCAGTCCTGAGCACAGAAAAAATCTATATAGCCAACTTCTGATTTCACTAGTGGGATATAATTGCCCATATTTGACATAGCAATATTTTCTGAACAAAAGGAGAATTTCAGTGTGTAGAGAAAGGTATAAAAATACAAGTGAGGTTTATTTTTCTCAAAATATGTCAGTTTTATTTTCTTCAAAGAACATTTGGTTCTATAGTGTTTCCACTAGTGTAGTCATTGCTTTTGATTGTGCTCTGTCTCATCAGTAAGCAATTGATATACCATTTTTACCTGGTAGTGTTCTGATGGTGATGTCCAGACAATAAAATTGTTTTCAAGTTATTTGCTTTGATGCTTGTAATCATGGCTGTTCTTTATATTTGGTCTCATAACAGAACTTCTCACATGAAAATTAACTATATTTTTATAGCAGCCTTACTAAAAATTATTATCCCCTCAGTGGGCTGANGCAGCATGGACGTGACATATGTGTTCTCTAGGGGAAGGAAGGGAGCATATGAATGTATGACAAGTCCTTGCTTCAGGAAAATAAATGCATCTTTTTGAGTCAAGTGAAATTAAGTGAATTTTGTTTTCATCCAATTTTGAAGAGGCATTTGGGGTGTATTCATGAATACAACACAAAGACACAGTATTAATACTTCAGAGACAGAAGCTAGGTTTATGACTCATTTTGTTCACACTATGAGTATTAAACTCTAGAATGACAGAATTATATTTTTTTCGCCCATAAGAATATCAGCAATGGGGTTTAACAATACCAAAAGTTTATTTTTATTTTCATGTATGCATATTGCTCTCATTGGTAACAACAGAAATTAAAAAATGAGGTAGGAAATGAAAATAGCTTACTCAATATTCTCTAATTATTTAAGATGAGCCATTTACAAAATAAAAGCCAAATACTTGTATTTCACTACAAAAAGAAGTCTAAACTCTGGCAGAATGCTAATTTTTTCACAAATTTTTGTTAAAACCCAAACAAGGCACAGAAAAAGCTTATTCTTTGCAAATTAGGATAGATAGATAGACAGACAGATAGATAATTTTCTTCATTTGCCATTTTGCTGATATTTATTCTCCAAATAAATGAGAATCTTACATCTATTAAAAAGTCAGTCCTCANAGTGTATTTGTCATGCCAAAGATGATTTGATGCCAAGGGTGACCGTACAGGGAGTCCAAACTTTTGCTTATTTAACAGACATATTTCTGCATTTTCCTCTCATAGCTGTACACATTGTGCACTGAGCCTGCCCACTAGAAAGAAATGCCCCTATTCCTACAATCACCAAGTACATCTCATTCTCAGTCAAGATTTAAATCCATTCTCTCAGGTTTTGCTAATTTTTGAGAAGTTTGATTTGTTATATCCTTCTAAATTCTTCTAATTCTTCTGAGTTGCCTGGACACCAAAAAAGTAAAATGAGAAAGAGAGAGAGAAAGGAAGGAACAACGAAGTAAAGGCACCAAAAAACCCAACCAACCAAAAATTCATTATTTGTAGGCAAATGAAAACTTTTGAGCTTGCATAATTTTGTCTNACCTTGCCTTTCTTTACTTGCTTTTCCTTTCTTTTCCTTGCTTATTCTGCAGTAATCAATGCATTTAGCCCAAATCCTTAAAAGAAGGTAGGAAGCAGTATGGGCACTGTTAAACTCAGAGATTGATGATGCCTTCCTTTTGGCTTTTCTTTATGAGGGATCAGCAGAAACCTGTCTGCACATGCAACATATTGTCCCCAAAAAATGAGATCTAAAAAAAAAAAGGAAGGGTATTGCTGCTTTTCTCTAAAAAAAAAAAAAGTGTGAAAACCAAGTCTAGAGTAGATGGGAGACAAAAACTGTTCCTCCTTTCCATAGAAGGTCTGCAAAAGGAATGGTGANGAATTTTGCTACCATTTTATGCCCTAACACAGATGAGAAGGGCTACAAGGCTAAATATATAATACATTTGACATTAAAAAAAACCAAAAGCAAGTCACTAATCTTCAGATTTCCAGAGCAGGACACTTTGAGACAGTAAATATCTTAAAATTAAACAAAACACTTCAAGAAGTGAGGTGAACATCTGTGGTCTCTGTTCAATAGAAAATTAACCACTAAACATGGATCTCAAAAGGTAATTATATCTTATTAAAATTGTATGTATCTACTGTTTTCCTGCAATAGAGAGAAAAATTTTGGAATTTTTAAGGAGATAGGATTTTGCAACCTGCTGATACTGTATTTTTGAACTTCTAGCTTTCAAACACCTATTTAATTTTACCATTTTAGTGGTGATTTATTTAGGGATTTCACTGTGTGTTTAATGACAGTATTTGTGCCTCCTGGAACTCAACCATGTTTGCCTTGTGTACTCATAGTTCCGAAAGTTTGAGTAAGCGCAGATTTGGGAAAAAAGCTGCAGAGGTGTTTAGCCATCCCTGAGTCACCTTGCTGGTCAGGCTGCTCCAGTGCAGGAGCAGGGTGGTGACAATGGTGTCTGCCTTGTCTCTGTCCTCACTGCAGACAGCACAGGTGAGGACTGCAAGGTGTGANAAGGACTGTGCATCACACTTGTCCCTCACACTGGGAACAATCTGTGAAAACCCACAGCACTTTTGCAAGTACAAAAATGTGAGTTCAGCGAGCACAATTCACCAGTATGTGAGGGAGAAGAAGCAAAACTTATTTTTCATAAGTCTTCAATTTTTGAATGAATTAAATTTGTGTGTGAGTTACTGGTTGATTTCAGTGCTGTTAATCTAGGCAAGTAAAAGAAACCTAGCTTCAAGTCTCTTAGGGACTGGCTCTCCTAGTAGCTTTGTCAGCTGAATCCTACCTCACAAAGCTATCTTCTTCCTCAGATGGTATGTGTGAGCCCAGTGTTTCTTTTACACTGTAAAAACCAATACAGTGGCATTATCCCTCTTAGGATATTTATACTAAAAAATACTGTCATTGTCACTAGTTTTTAAGTACAGAGTGCCAGATGGGACTCTGCTACTAAAAATGAGAGTACTTAGGTAGTGCCAGGACACAAGAGGTTTACAAATTTATTAAGCTAAGGTGAAAAACAGCATCTTGAGAAGCAGCTGTGTAACAACAGACTTAATTTGTGAATTCCTCTTTTATGCTGGCTTTAATCAATACAGTTGTTTCAAATTCTTCTGGGTGCCATGATCAAAGGNAACTACTTTAAATCCTTTAAATTTCCACATATTGTGTACCTTTTAAATACATTACTCCAAATATAAACATTCCCAAGGTCAAGTTACAGAATAAAATTATATTAATGTAGTGTCATAAAATATTAATATTACTATTTGACTGAACATTCACAGAAAATGGTAAAAAGACTCAACTGCTGAATGTACTGCATTACTGATGCTAAGCTCCAATACTGGATGGAGAAGTATGTCTATACAGACATACTGCAAAGCCCTTAAGCCCATTTTACATATTAAAACATCCAAAATTTGCATCCATACCACACAGGCTATTGCACATTAAGTCTTTCTTAGTAGCAGATTATTCTCTAGTGCTAACAATCATTTTATTCCTAGTTGACATGCACAGCACTGCAGTAATCCTAGCTAATCAAAATTCAATTGTCAAGAGGCAGGAGAAATGTATTCATGCATATTACACTCTACCAGCTTTCATAATCATAAAGTCATAGAGTCATAAAATGGCCTGGTTGGGAAGGCACCTTGGAGATCATCTAGCTCAAACCTCCCCAGTCCTGAGCAGGGACAGCTTCTTCTAGAACAGGTGCTCAAAGTCCCACCCAACCTGGCCTTGATCATTAACAGGGATGGGGCACTCACAGCTATTCTGGGCAGCATGTGCCAGTGNCTCACCACTGTCACAGTAAAGAATTTCTTCCTAAAGTCTAACCTAAACCTATTCTCTTTCAGTTTGGATCCATTTCNCCTTGTTGTATCACTACATGTCCTCGTAAAAAGTCTTTCTCCATCTTTTCTGCAGGTTCCCTTCAGGTGCTGGAAAGCTGAAATTAGGTTTACCCAAAGCCTTCTCTTCTCCAGGCTGAGTAATTCCAATTCTCTTACACNTCCCTGGTAAGAAATCACTTCATGCAATTAAGTCCGTAGGCTTTTTAACTTAATTTACATAAAATCTGTCTTCACTTATGTACCTGTTATGTGAAATTAACTTTTGTCCTTAAATGCATTCTCTGATACTAAGGACAGTGCAAGATACCAGGAATTGCACTACTGGCCCAGCAGGACTCCATGTCAAGGGAATTTGTGACAAGACCAAGCCCTCAGTTTCCTCAGTGATCTGCAGTGGATTTACATGACAGTAAAACAGACAAAGAAACATATTTCTCCTTGTAATTAGAGACTTGAAGGATCAATATACAGAGAAAGGATAACCCCTGAATTTTCAGATTCTATTGTGAAGGGACAGCCAGCGGAAAAACAGCAAAAAACTAGAGGTAGGCAGAATAATGAGAAAGACAATGGCAGTAGAANGCCTCTGGAGGTAATATTAAACAGCCATTTCTAAAGTGAAGCCAGGCAGCTTCACTCCAGACAGAAGGAGTTCATGTGGGAGTCCAGGGTGTTCCCCTGCCTTCCCTGGATGCCTTTAGATCCCCCTGGAAGGGGTTTCAGAGGCCCTGGTGTGGTGCCCAGGGGTCCTGGGGACTGGACTTGAGTCCCTGGAAAAAACTACCAACATTGCAGGAAGAATCACAAGTCAAAAAAATAAGTAGAGTATAAATTAGACTGTTAGAAGGTAGAAAAGTGAATTTTTAGAAATGTTTATATTAGGGGGTTTGAAGCTAAGATGGAGGATTTTGGGGGTGCTATGCCTCTTCCTTCTTCTTCTTCTTTATGCCATCCATGTTGAGTGCCACCCTGGCATTCTTTGATTGGTTTGAGACAGAGTTGGACAATGTAATAAAATTGTCATGTATTGGAAAATAATTGTAAATATTAGGTATGTAATTTGTAGTATATAAGGCAGGCACACTGTGCCCTNGATCAACATGCTGAGCAGACTGCTGTCAGCTAGAGAAAAAATTCCTCAGATAAGAAACAACAAACAGCCTTGAAAACCTCAGAGACCAGCCTCCTCCAGTTTATTCGGNGCTGAGGCTGGGAAAACACAGACTTTAAACCAACAACATGTCCTGCTGTGAGGATCTCAAAATCAAGAGACCCTGGCAGACAGTGACAGTTAATACAAAAGTTTATTAACTCAGTTACTAAGAGCAATTGTAATGTGTGTTCAGCATGAATAGGAGACATTGCCTTGCAGGACACTACCCCTCCCTTCATTTTATGTTCATCCAGTGTGTTCAGTTAACATTGGGCACTTCAGCAGGAGTGCATGTATTCCCAGAGATCCAAAACATAAGCCCAGATACCTAAACCTAAGCTACTTTAAGTCTGGTATGAAATACAAGGCAAGTGAAGGAATATTTCTGCAATTTTAAAGCAAGTGACATGTATCCATTGCAACGGAATTATCATAGAGCTATCTGTTATGTAATTAGATGGATTTAAGTGTTGTCAGTGCCACTGAAAAAGCCANAGAATATTGTATGTGTTAAAGAAGAGGGAAATATAAATGAGCTTTTGAAAATAAAGTTTTAATCTGTTATATCTAATCACTTTTTAAAAAATTAAGGTGGAAGTCTGAATTGAATTGAATAAAACAAAAAAAAAAAAAAAGAAGAGAAAGATGTACTCTTATTTCTGTGGTCTAGTTGGCACAGTATGAAACTGGTTACATTTTCTTAGTTTTATATTATAGTGTGTTCAGCCCTCAATTTTTCCCATGCATCATGCTCTGAGAGTTCAAAGCTGCTGCAGNGTTAGTATTCTGTATCAGCACTGATAATCAGTGTGAAGGAGTTAAATATTCTTTATTTTCCAACTTTCAGAACATGCTCATTTCTTTCCTCCTGTGTAGTCTTCACATTGACATGGGTTCACTCATTCCTGTGAGCCAAGTGAGAGTGCATAAATTTTAAACATGCCAATCCATACCTTGACTGACTGCTTTGTGCCACCTCACCAGCTCTAAGAGTCAACGGGAAGAAATTGAAAAAATACTATACAGAATTTATTACTAAGGTAATTGTAGATCTAGATAGCAAATTATACCTTAGTATTGAATGACCACAATCTATTACAGGGCTATTAATTGCTGCTGGAATGTAAAAGCAATTACAGGTGAAACATTGCTGTTATTTGAATGTTGATAAAAACTACATTTTCCCTCAGAATTGGTATGGTGTCTTGGTGATAACATTGCCTTTGCATTTTATGATTTGTAGAGTGTAATTTACTTCACAGGAGGTGTATTGATATTATTTTTAAATTTTTCNTCAGTTTATTAGGCTATGCCTGTATCATTCTATATAAAATGCACTCTACTTTCCAGTTTCCAGATCTTTACTAAAAAGGGCAAATTAACTTTATTAAAGGAGCTATAAACTTCAGCTTCCAAAAAAACCATTTTTTTTAGAATTTTTGTTTTTTTTTTTTCCTTGTATCTCTCCCTCCTACTTTCCTCATCTTTCCTTTTCTTTTATTTCTCCCAGATGCCAAATTGTTTTTTTTTTCTTCATCTTAGCATATTTTGAATGACTTGAGGCAAAATTACAGAGCTGTAGACAGGAGAAACCGATGGTGGAGGAAATATTGACTACCAAAGAACAGCTTCTTCTGATTTATTATTCTCCTGCAAACTTTACACTGCCTAGCAAGTTTAAGCCATATATATTGCAAGTCTTTCTCCTTTTCTACTTTGTTAGTCTTCAAGATGTCTTTAGTTCAAACGCCAAGACTCCTGAATTGATGAACAATTTTTCTATAGTCAAGTGTATTCATCTCTAAGCTACAGGCACTGCAGACAGAAAGGTTAAATCTAGTAATGCAGCTACCTTCCTCATTACAGAAAGATAAGTCAGCCTATCACACTGAAAAGAATTAAATATGGTTGCAACAAGGAATGGNCTTTACAAGAGTGATAGTAACATTTAAAATGCTAACAAAAGGGAAACCCTTTTAAACAGAAAATTCATTTATGCTGTATTTTTTACAATCTAATACTGCCTTTATATACACCCAGGAAAAAGTCTAAATAAGCAAAATACCCTTCCAGGAAAAGGAGTAATAATATTCAGTCAGTATAATATGCTCAGTCAGTAAAATATGTACCATGGCATACTGGAGTGTGTTTGGCAGAATTACAGGGAAAAAAACCATAATAGATGAATGCTTTAGTTGTATTCTATTTCTTTATTTCTTTCTTTTGAAAGCACACAAAAGTTATGATTGCATCATGGGTAAGAATGATTATCAGGAGTTTTCCTTAACCAGATGAANGGAAAGCTCATGATATCACTGAAGTTGTGTGTATTGATAAATAGAACAGTATTCCCCCCATTAAAGCCCATTCCCAAGTATAGCAGATTGCAGATTTTAAGACAGACCTTTTTTCCCAGAAGCTTTTTATTTCTGTTTTTCATTTACTTGTTTTTTTTTTCCTCCCAGTCAAAATTCTTTAAAAACTGGAAAAGCTCAACTGTCTGTGTCCTTCCTGGTGTGAAACTGAGCACATTTCATATTTTCTTTTGTGTCAGGAGGACAAGTAATGGTAGCACGGGGTACAAAGCCCTTTGTGTAAAAGTTGGAGACATACATGGAGTAAAGGGATCCAATCCTTAAACACTTTTTTTGCCTATTATCTGTGGGAGTCATCCCTGGATTTAACTAACCTCTGGCTTTTTAGAAGACAGAAGACTTTCCACAAGAGGTCCAGAGAGTGACCTGATAATTAAACAATATGGTTTATCAGGCAACACTTTTTTTGTATGAAAATCTTTTGTTTAGTAGCATCAAAGTGTTATTGTTAAGTAGATAGACAGCAGTTAGCTACCAAAAACACAGTGCCAACCCTCTGCATAATAGATGTTTCTTGCTCAATTGCTCTGCATGCCCTTGCTACTGTCTGCAGTAGTAGTATCTATACCTAGATTCTGCAGGAACATGTGTTAACATGACAGCTCAAAAACAGCTCAACATCACACCAATGTAGTGATTTTGTCCATTTTTTATAAAAAGTTCTTAAATGTGTTCCTGGAAGCTCCAGATCATTTGGGAATCTGTTTATACCAAGAAGAAAAAAAAGAGTTGAGATTCTACTCCTGATTTGCACTTTTAACAAAAAAAAAAAAAATTNAAAAAAAAATTCTTTCTATCTAAGGGAGCACGATCAACTCTGCAAGCACTAATTTTACCACAAGCAAACCCTTGGAGATAGTGCTTTGGATTTCAACTACTAACATTTTGAGTTACCTCTAACACTGCAGTGTTTTGCAGAGTCACACAATCTATATCATTCACTGAGAATATATGGGAGCAGTGAAGTTTTGATTTTTGTCTTCTGCAAAATTAGATGTATTCTGCTGTCAGCTGGGATAGAGTTAGTTTTCTTCCTAGCAAGCAAGATGCTGCATTTTAGACTGAGGATGAGAATTGTGTTGATAGCACACTGATTTGTTAGTTTTTGTTAAGTGGTGCTTACATAAAGTCAAGAACTTTTCTGCTCTGCACACCACTCCACCAGNGAAAAGGCNTGNGGACCACAAGAACCTGGAAGGAGANNGAGCCAGANNAGCTGATCCCCACTCACCAAAGGCATATTCTGTGCTACATGNTGTTGTGCTTAGTACCTAACCTAGGGAGGAAGCTGACTAGGAGCTGCTGCTCAAGAACTGGCTGAGCACCCTTCAGTGGGTGGGGGGCAATTGCACTCTGCATCGTTTTGGATATTCTATTTCATCCAGCAATATTAATGTCATTCTTTCCCCTTCAAGTTCCTTTTAAAACTTCTAAAACAGTCTTTATCTCTGCCCCTAAATCTTTCTTTTTTTCCCCACAATTCTGTCCCACATCNCACTGGGGAAGAGAGAAAATGACTGACTGTGTGGTGTTCAGCTATGTGCCAGGTTAAACCTTAGTAAGATGTCAAGTAGAATGAAAGAAATAGGTTTTTATTTTAATTTTAAGTTAAATACTGAAATCTGCCCCAATTGAGAACAGAAAGTGCAATGGTACAGATGAGCTTGGCAAGTTTATCTTATAGTAACTTATGTTTGGTGCTGATTGCTTTTTACCTAAGTGATAGACAGGAAACAAATAAAATTATAGTTAAAGTTTTCATTAGCAAATAAAATACTACACATAATAAAATATTTTAGAGTAATTATACTTCATTCTATATAGTTATATAGTTTAAAACTACAAAAAAAATGTATTTAGAGCAAAATAATGCATATGGATAAAACTCTATACATTTAAATGTCTTAATAGAAGTATCCATAACACTCTCAACAGCAGTTACAATAAGCTATCCTTTAAAATACTTTGGAAGGGAGAATTATGTACTTATGCTTACTTTTAATCTGGAAGTAATAATAACAGGGTTGGTATTTTTCAGGAGATAGATAGATAGATAGATAGATAGATAGATAGATAGATAGATAGATAGATAGATAGATGTATATAAAAAAGCCCAGTAACTGAATACTCCCTGCTGCAAGTAAGGGAGTAACATTAAAATCCTTTTGGGCTGACAAGACACATTTTGTGTTTCCAAGAAAAATCCTTTAGGCATCAGATCACAGGTGAGAGGGAAAAGTAAGTTATGGCAATGGCAAAATTGTCAAATGGGTTTCTACTGTGAAACAAGCAAAGAAAAAATATAACCTGCTCAAGGCCTTCTCTAGCTGGTATTTTAAGTATGATGGCACAGTTTGAAGATGGCTTTTTATGAAGCAGATTCTAGGTTTTAAACAAAATCTAAGCATGTGTAGAAGAGCTATAATATAGATAAAACATTCTGATGTTTGATCTTAACATATTTTGCATACATCAAAGATAGGTACTAGTTAAACACAGACTTCCCAATATGTGATTTGCATACTCAAATACTCCTTTATATACCTAATCTCCTATTTCTCTCTAATTCTGAGTCTCACTTTGGAAAGTAATTCATTGGGAGTTTCAACAGACCACATTGTGGNGTTTAGGACTGCAAAAACCAAAATGTAGGTACTCAAAACTCAATATGCAGTGCTGATGTAGGTGCCTAGATACAACTATGCACCAAATACAGAACTCAAACTAGTATTCAAAACAGCCAGCTTGCTGAGTGCTGGCATGTTAAACACCACTACACAAAACATGACCTTAAAATTTGGAAGCTAAAGCACCTTACTGGGGATTAAAAGCTCTGCTTTCATTCTGAGAGTGAGACATTACTGAATACCAACTCCCTCCTCTCTTCTGTCTTGTTTCAGGAGCTTTCCCAAGGAAGCTGCAAGTCAGAAATTGGAGTTTGGGAGCAAGCTGTCTCTGATTTGCTTTTCTCGAGGTTATTCTGTACATGCCACAGGAATGATGCTTAAAGTCTTGTTCAATAACTGACCCAATCTATTAGGAACCTAATTTCAATTGCCCTTCACATTCAAGTATCTTCATTTTGCAAGTTGTGNCTTCCACAATTTAAAAAAGCAATACCTTTCTGGCAGTGGTCCCACATGTCAAAAGTTCTTACAGGTAGTTGCACACCAGGCAGTATTTTTTCATACTCTCTCATTGTCTGAGACAGTTTAAAACACACGGCAAATGGCTTGAGGACTAGGGAAGGCATTGTTCTTACAGCTTTCATTTTGTCAAAGCCCAGCATCTGATGCTGTTTCTGCTTTGGAACTGGATAGTTGGTTTTGATGTTGTTCAGTGCTCTTTCTTTTTATGTGAGCATATGTGCAACAGGCACTGTCTTAATATGATCTAGGGACTTCCACTGNTTCTGATGTCATAATTCTCTATAGCTTCAGTGAAAGGACTAGGTCTATAGCTAAGGGCTAGAAAAGACTCATATCCCNTGCCATTGGGCACAAAGTAGAGATATTTAACACATGCTTACCACGGTGTTAAGCACACGCTGTAGGTGGCCAATTCCCCAAACTGCAGCTTTTCTCAGATGTACTTGAGAATTAAATTCTTATAATTTCCTTAAATGAACTAAGAGCTGACATAATCCCTCCTAACCAGTCTCATGTAAAAGAACAATTGCAATATGTTGTGTTCTTCCCTTCCCATCTGTCTCCTGATGTCATTTGTGAACTTTTCCCCATTCTTAATATGTTCAAGGAAAGATTTTGGAAAAAAACCCAAAACCTTGACTTTAAAAATCAAACCAATTTTGCTACATTAATATAATTTTATTCTTATTTTAGTGTGTCAGTAAAAGACATGCAGTCTAACTTGACATCATGCCTTTGGGTGAAAACAGTAACAACAGTCCAATAGAAAGCACTCAAATTTGATTACACATACAAAAACCTATTAATAGATACACAGCTCAGATGAATGAGCTTGAGAATTCTTTGGGCCTCCCATTAAAGGTTGAATTAAATAAGTCAAATGGAAATTTCCATTAACCTAACAACATTAGAGACAGTAATTAATTCATTTCACTTTGCTGGTCTGTCTGTCTTGCCTCTCCTCTCCCTTTCATTGAAAGGAGGTTGTTCAATCTTGGTTCAAGGCAAACCCTGAAATTCATTCTGTATTAATCATCATGGGATGAGTACAACAAGATCTCCTTTCTGATCATACAGCCAGTGGCACATTTCTTGGCTTCCACTAAGGACCCATACAAGANACATACAAATCTAACAATACATTATTGTAATCTAAGTAAGTCACACCCCAGAGTGCAGTTTTAATTTAAATCATGCTTTATTTACAATCTCATGCTCGACATAACCATTGCATCCCAAAAGAAAATAGCAAAATTGTATTACAGAAACCAACGTTTTTTTTTCAAATTTCTATCAAGTTGCTTTTAATTTCTTGAGCCTATGTAAAGAACAGAAAAAATATAAAGAACACTAAAAAACATAATATTTGATTCACAGCAATGTAATTTTCATTTTTTCTATTAAATAATGAAGAAAAATATCTTCTGCCATACAAAAGACAGAATGCAACAATTATTTTTCTTTTTAATTTTATGATTTTGTTATGATTCCTAAGTTAAAAAAAAAAAAAAACAAAAACACCTTTCTATAAATTGCAGAGTTTCTATTTGCTAGGTATCTTGCTTGCTGGAAGCAGACTTATTAATACNTAGCATAAATTCAAAATGCTCTTTCTCTTCTACCCTGTCAAAGCTTTTAAATAACAGAAGTCATAAGAAGTTACTGATTCAATTGTTATTAGCATAAATTTATGCTTATTTTTTCCTAGAAGAACTCCTTATGCAAGCAAATTTGAGTAACATGATTCAAATATTTCAGAATATATGAAGAAACTCAAATACATATATCTTCCTGGAAGAGCATCTGAAGTTTTGAATATTACTAGAATATGTACCTTTTTTTTGTACAGGTGATTATTTTTATATAATAAATGTTGGTTCTCATCAATTAGAGTATTAAAATGGCAAAGNAGCACTCTATATTCAGAGAAGATAAGCTTGCTTTTGCATCTAGCTGCCATTGTATTTTGCTTTGATCTGATTATTAAAATTCTCAGCAAAGCAAATGAAATAATTTTCATTATCTTTATTAATAATCAGTAACCAGGTTCCCTGATGTTTCTCTTTTTTTTATAAATCTGAAAATACATGTCATTCTGCAGCAAACAGAAATTCCCAGACACTACCTACCTGAAAGATAAGATATCAAGGGCATTTTTTAAAATAATTTTGTATCTTTACTGACTTAATATGCAGAAACACATTTATTCATGTCACTTATTACCCTATCTCTTTAGTCACTGCATTTTATACAGTTTCAGATCAGCCTCACATCCTTATACTTATCTAGAGATTCCAGGCCTATAAAGGTTGACACAGATAAGCATGATATACTAAATGAACCACTTTTTCAAAACCACTTCTTTAATCTAATCTAATACAGGCTGAAACTCTGCATAAAATAGCAGCAAAGGTCATATTATGCAAAANATTTTTTTGGGGGTGAAAAGCATCAGAGACTCAACTGCTGATATTGTTTCAATATCAGAAATCTGCTTTCAAAGAACTGTTTGTTAAATGGATGTTTATTTTTTTCTGAATTATTTTATCATCTATGTACTTATGTACCTATGTACTAGTGCAGAGATTTTAATTTTCAAAGTTTCAGAGTTTCAAAGCCTGTTAAAGTGAACAGAAATGCCTCTATTGATCCTCAGGACCTGGATTGGTTCCTTCTGTTTTGGGCACAATATTTCAAGAATTTCTCCAAAANCACAGAAATAAAAGAAACTTCTTTAAGACTAAGATTTTAATACAACACATAAAATGTTATTTAAACCTAGATAATCCATAGTCAGAGGAACTGACATTCAGAATAATGAAGTATATGTGAATGTTGGATTTTTTTTCCACTCAGCTAAAGANTGAAGTATTTTAGAATATATCCCTTCCCCCATCTCTGTCTAAACTTGTCTTAATATAAACTTCCACTAGCTTTCATTTTCCTAAATTTTTCCTAGCTCCCAGAAGCATTTCTTTTTCTAGGTGTCTATATGTTTTTCTGAGTACATATGTCACCCAGTCTTACCATGTTCTTTTATGAATAATTTTCTGTTTTAGCTTTAAATATTTATATTTTTTTCTGTTGGTATTTTCATGTATTTGCTGTCACTTCAGAGAGGTTTTCCTGTTATTTCTCATTTCTCTTCAATGAAGAACACATTGAGAGGGATTTTTTTCCCCTCCGTATTTTCTTCTTTAATGACTTTGCTTCTGACACTGTTATGAGCTGNAAAATGCTGCAGTTGTCACTTCCTTTTCCACAACTGAGCAGACAAAAGATGGGTTTTTGCAGCTCATGCACTTGACATGGAAAGTAACAGGGACAGGTGGGTTTTTTCAGATTGCAAGTGTTTGTTTCAGTGAGTGTTAACCTTCAGATTCAGCACTTTTCTACTCTATCCTCAGAAGCTGCCACACTGTTTCATACTTCCAGTAAACAAAGACATTGAAAGGATGTGACATCCACTTACAGCATAAGGAAATTGACAGTAGTTTTTGTACCATTCAGATAAAATTGAATTTGGGAAAAGTGAAAATTACTTCAGAATGTAAGACTGCTGCAAAATTTGAGTAAGCAGACCTAAACAAATCAATGAGGCTGATTGAACTCTTTAACATGTATGTTTTACATGACATGTGTCTATGCTTAATGTGAAAAAAAGTTTGCATTACAGTACTCTAAATAATTAATTAGGAAAAAAATCCAGTTATATATCTTTTTCTATATTTTTTTTGTTAGTTGAAGATTTTCAAGAAACCAGGTGGATATGCCAGGACACATCTTACAGAAAATTAGACTCTCATATTTAGGCAAAAGAATTTCTGCAGTAATTTGGAGGCTCAGGGCAGTCATTATTCTGAAAAGACAACTCAGTTCATTTTGAAGTAGCCCCATATTCAGCCCAATTCAGCTGTCTGTAATTCAAGGCCTAGTTTAATTCAAAGCAGCTGTGTGACTTTGGATCAGTTTTACTGAGAAAATTGTTGCTAGTGTGAAAGGTGTGAAAAAGTCTGTGCTTTAAAACCACAAAAAGTAAGGAAACTAAAACACGGAGAAAAGGGTACCTGGTAAAATGGTGAGAGTTACCAGCTCCAAAGACATTCAAGGGTAAAAATATTGACATCAAGATCTTTTCCAGCCCTCTCTCCCCAGCACAGAAGATCAATTAGAAGACACCAGCTCAGCAATATTGAGGGTCATCCCACTGCAAAATGCAAGAGAAGCTCACTTTTCCCTATGCAACTGCATGATGAAGATACTATTGATCACTGTAGTAGTCTGTTAATCTTAGCAATATGCTGTGTATAGTAGACAATAAATAATTGTTTTGCACTCTCAAATAATCTATTTCTCTAGTATCTTGGCACATGCTAAAAGTTACCAAAAAAAGAGACTGAATGTGAAAGAAAAAATGTTAAAGTATGAAACTGAGAAAGGTTGGGAAGTGAACTTCTGCACTCTATTAAAATATTTGGAAAATATGGAAAATATAACCAGATATGGTTATGCTTCTACNGCAAAACTTTTGCAACTTTTTGAATTATATCCTCCATAGGAATCTTTGCCTTCAGGTGAGTACCATGTTCTAAGTAGGAGGAACAGCCAATGAATGCCTACAGGGTCAAATACATGAGAGNGTAATTAACACTTTCCAGAGAGTTTAGCCCTGGAGATGACAGCTGTGTCACCACACTGTGAGAGCTGAATTGTGTCTGTATATATAGCTAAGATTTCCTGNCCAAACAGCACCACTATCTATGGCTCTATAATCAGGAATTCCTCTATTCAGCCAGGATCCAAACAGCCTAGATATAACATAAAATTAGCNCATCATTCAAAATTAACTGCTGTAGCAAAAGAAGCATCAGTGTACCTGTTAGATGAAACTGTAACCATACTGTAGCCATACTAATCTGTTTAGCTTTAAACAGGGCGTGTCATGTTTCGGCTGTTTTCACTCAGACTGAGCTGAAAATTTGTTTTGCAACAACTAAAAGCCTAATAGTATCAAACACTACTATCACTAACAGGGGGAAAAAGTGGAAGATGAAGATAAAAATTCCTTCCTGTAACGAAGCAGAGATGAAAAGTAAACATTTCAGAAGCACCAACAAAGCCTANTCACTTCCTATTTCCTACAGCTTCCTAAGCTTCTGTTTGCAAATTAAATTACTAATGAATAAGAAATACAGCTCAAGGTGATACCTTAAGTCTTAGCTTTCATATTTTTCAGNTTCTATATTGCATTGATGTGTGACTTTGGACTTCATGTAAAGTGTTAGCAAGTTCTCTTCACAAGGTAGATTGACAAAACAATCCTATTCNAGTCTAAGAACCAAGGACATCATTGGAGCTTCAGGCCCAAAAAGTTTAAACAGCAGTGATTTGAGGAGAGCAATCTGAAAGGATGGGATTGCATAGCCTGAAGCTGTTGTTGGGCAATTAACCCAAATGTGTAAATGAACCAAAACTTACAAAAGTGTGAACTCTCATGACTGGGATCCATCCTGGGTGGAGCCATGGCCAGGCTCTTGTACTGCCCAAGGTGTATCCTTTGAAGGCCTTTTAATAAACATCTACTTTAGTTCTTTAACACTGTCTAGCCTCTGTTCCAGGTAGCCTCTCAAGGCATCAAAAGTTGCCCTGAATAGTTCTACCAAAATAATACACGTCTTACAAAGCAAAGATGATGCTACCAACCAGACTAAATCAGCAAACCAAAGACATGGATGGAAAGGCTGTGGGGGTTGGGTATTTAAAGGGAAGTGACTAGGAAAATCCATATTTCTATGGCAGGGAAATTACTTTCCTCTGTGTCTGTACTTTCAAAGTAGAGAATGGCAGAAAATGATCCCTCCTCATGAGATCACCTGGCACAGTTAATTCTGGGATGTCCCATTCATCATTTTTTTGCAAAAAGCTTTGAGGACTTCAGAACACATCCAGGAGATGTCCTAATGGTGAAACATTATGGATATGGTTCTGGAGCTCATTTTGTGTCTTTCACTCAGTGCTCAGAATATTTGTATGGACTTCATCAGAAACCTGAAGCTTGGAAATAACTCTTTAGGGAGAGTCTGAGGTCCCTCAAAGGGAGGTTCAGTTGCATTGCATTTTGGCATATGAGAGGCCTTGAACTGTGGATTAAGACCATCATAAGAAGGCAATTGGAGGGTGAACAATTTTTGTTGAAGGACAATTACCAGAAATTCTTCTGTCTTTCTCCTACAAAAGATGCAGCTGGGACAAAACATATTTGCCTCAGTTCTGTACCAGAATAATGAATTCTATTTTCCCTGCTTTCTTTTTCTCCTTTTTCTTAATTTGATTCTAAAATATAACAGTTGAATGCTATTTATGACTCAACTTAACTTATGATTTGGATTCTACCTACCTCTTTCTCTCTAGAATCAGCTGCCTGATGTNGACAGTCTTCAATTTGCTGAATACTGAAACTTTATTTCCTTTCCTATGTTTATTTTACTTTAAAATACTAATTTTGCCTCAGTTGTAAGGAACTGACCCTGTATTTTCAGTGTCTTTTGAGGCAATGATCATTTAATGTGAATCAGTTACAGCTCTTTTAAACATGACCTGAACATCTGATAATAACTTTTTTTGGATGTATATGTTCTTTAAATTGCAAGTAAATCTCACTCAAAAAAGATCTACTCAAAGTGTCTCTGAAATCACAATATTCCCTTACCAACCTCATCATTACTGGGTAAGTGCTGATGCTTTCTTTTCCTTGTTGCAGAATCTAGGTGACATACAAAATGTAGGTCTTCCCACTTTTATTAAAAGCCTTTGAAGTTTAAACCATTTTACAAAACAGCTATAACAGTCTTTTTTTATTTTAGTATTTTATCAGTATCATATTCTATCATATAATGAAAAAATTTTCTAATTTGCATGTCATTTGGATAGGAAGAGAAATACTTTTGTTTTGCTTTGTTTTATACTATTTATGTTAATTGTAGTTAGGGTGGAGTTTACATTTTGGGATTTCTTTTGTTTGTTTGATTTTGTGGTGGTCTAGAACCAACTGGAAATTAAACTCATTGACTCAGAATAACTGGAGAGTAACCAGCCCAGTTATGCAAAGTTTTAACAGTTCACATGGTGGTTAAGTATGGCTTTGAGGGCTGCTGACCCCCAGGGGCCACCAAAGAGACCCTCAGGACATCAGAATGCATGCATGAAGAAGAGAGAATGTGTTAATGATTTTGGGCAAACTATTATCATATGCATGTTCATTACAGGAAAGTCAATGAATATGTATATAAAATACAGTATATAAATAGGGTTGGTTTTTTTTCTGTACTTAGCATGCATGATATTTTGGAGGACATATCCCCTTATCCATCCAATCAAATAAAGAATGCCTACTTCCTAATACTACACTGGTGTTAAGGCGTTTTATTTTTTACCAATTTTTTGGTAGTAATGCAGTGTAGGTTTTCCAGCATATAATCTCAACCCACATGACTATGTCAGTTGGATACTTTCTAAATTCACAAATATTGCTTCATCAGTAAAATTTTTAAGCATTTATCTTCTGTAGCACTTCCTAATGTTCTGATAAGTCTCAGTGCTTTTAAAATACTTAATAAGCCATGGATTTCTACAAGTTTAAAGATCTCATAAAGAGTTGTCTCCCTTTGTTCTTGAAACTGGCATCTTTATTTGATCTTTCACATTTATTTCTCTGGGACAAAAACACTGCTATTCATGACATTACAGACTTTTGTCATACCTCATGTTCATCACTTTTCTGCCTTAAGGAAAAGAGTGCCAGACTACCTTGGGGAATTGGAACTAGATGCTCTTTAAAATCCCTTCCAACTCAAGTCATTCTATGATTCTATGATTCCATAAACTACTATGGCATAGTCCTATTAAGTCTGTCAAGTATTTCCTTTTTGAAGTCCTATTAAAAAGTCCTGAAAGGACATGCCAAACTGCAAACAGGGTTTCACTGCTCAGCTACTATAGGGCAGTAGTATAGGTGCTACTGATGCATGAGCAGATTTTCAGTACTGGCATACTGCCAGCTGCTCCTCTCTACCAGGCCATAATCATGGTCTTTCAGCTCTGTTACACACACATTGTTTTTTTCTTTTCCACTTATGATATCTGCAGTAGCTGTGGTCCTCAGAAGAATGGGTCTGCAGTCTGTGTCCCAAAGCCTGGTTCTTGCTGCTTTTTGCAGTAGACAGGACAGTCTGCAGTGACATGGCATCAGCCTGCTCCCCACTGTGATCATCAGGGCAGCTGCTGTAAAATCCCCCTCAGCCATGGGGAAATGAGCTCCCTCCAGTACTACCTATCTTCTCTCTGTCATGCATACCTTAGAATNCAGTTTATGATTCATGAGCCTCTTAACTGGTTCTTCTGGTTGATGCAGGACTTTTAGGGATCTCATTTGGGTCTTTTCATTATTGTTGCCATGCACACTTTTTATGAAGCTGGCATTCTGTTCTGGTTTTCCATTTTTTTNAAATTTATTTGTGTCTTACCATGCAGACAAAATTCTGCCTCAGTTATACTGCATGATCACTGTTGGGCTGGATGCAGGGGCCTCCAAATCTGGCTCAAAGAACAAGACTACTCCTTAGACATGATGGGATTTACACCAGGGTTTCCTACAAGAGTGTTATAACCCTTGGAAATGTACCTGCTTATTCCCACACCATCCAGACTTCTGTTGCCCCTTCTCTTGAAGCATCTGNTCACCACTGCAGACATTTCAGGGCTTTCTCTACAGCCTGGTAAAGTGGAGGGACCTGAGTTTGCCTTTTGCTTTTGTTTAATTGGTGTCTCTTCACAATTAAACTTTACTTATTCAGTTACTTCCTATTACAAAATGTTCCATCTACTTTATACCTGTTTTTACACCTATTTTTACTCAATTTTTAAAGATTTATACATGTGTATATATTTATGATATGCACCCATATACCCATTTAGAAGCATATATAGGAAAACTAGTTGTTTTATGTATAAACCCCCATGTTTTAAAATCTTTTAATTTTTTTATCATCTATAAATGCCTATTTTTTAATATCTGAGCACTTCCTTGTCAAAAGGGAGCAGAAAACAGAAGGGCTGCCTGAGAGCATATGGGTATGGCAGAATAAAGAGCTGAAAGGCAATTGCTCTACAGCTATATTTATTAGCAGATACAGAAAGCTATTGGTATTTCTGCATGTGTACTGAAGTATAAATATGATCAAGCCATGTTGTTGAGACTACATACAGAAATGGAAGAGNTTTTTTAAGTAGATTTGTTTTGAACAGTATAATTCATTTTACCAGTATATAAAGATTTAATTTCTAATCCACTGCTAGGGCAAAGCACTCATTTAAATATTTGAAGTATTTAGATCTTAGCAATGTCCATAGGAATTGATTTAGCCACGGACCTAGTCTTTTGCATTTAAATAAAANTTTGAATAAGTAATAACTTAAGGAAGAATTGAAATATTAAACCATTTTTTGCATTAAAAAAAAAAAAAACAATAATATGACTTTTACATTGTGTTTTGACAGTGTTTTTCTAGAGTAGATTAGAAAGATATCCCAACTACCAGAATTGCACATCTCAGGCTGCAACACTCAGTGTGAAAATCATTTGCATCAGTAATCATTGCCATTCTGAGAGCATTTGCTTCTAAGCATGAACATAAATCTGTTTTGAAATGCTTTAAATCTCTTAGGCTGCAATTGCTGCATTCTAAAGCATGAAATATTCCTCTCTTGGGAATATGTNTTGTTTGACTTCTATTCTGTATTTTGCTGCTTTTAATAGTAAATGGCACCCTTTAGAGTTACTTATTAGAAAGGAGTTATTTCTTGGTTATTTGGGCATGATGATTTTCTTCTAGCATTGTGCATAGTACAATGGCTACATGTTTTTTTTTAAAAAAGCTGTTAACACACATGTTTCAGAGGCTAGTAAAACCTCCTACAGATCTTTTTTAATAAAAATTGGCTTGGTGACAGTTTGGTTCTGGAAAAGAAGTGCTAGTTCTACTGCTGTACATTTAAGAAAAGCTCCCCTCTTCCTCCTTAGTTTCTTGGAAGCTAACAATAACATTCTAATTAGTAAGAACCACTGTTGGAATTAGTATTATATTCCATATACAAATATGTTTTATACAAAGACAAAGAACTAAAGGTTTCGGAGGACATTGCCTATTTAACCAGTTCATCTGCTTGAAAATTAGNATTTGTGAAACAGATAAAGCATCTTAAAGGGCTTCATTTCTTTTTTTTAGGGCAGAAGAAAAATACAGTGACATTTCTGAAGCAGGACAGTGCATAGTACACCATAAAAAGTGTTTCCTCTCTTAGTGGAGTTCTCTCTGTTTCCAAGAGATAAAGTAGAACATAAGCTTCAGTATCTGTGCTTTAAACACTTAACTAACTTATGCTTTATNTAACATCTAGAGGATCCTAACATCCTAAGTAAAGAACACTGGCTAGAACCAAAGGAGAGAATCATAGGTTTCCACAGGATTTTTCAAAACAGCTGAATGAGATAAATCCTTTTTCTTTTGACTGCACAGGGAACTAGCCCAGACCAAACCAATGACCTCAGGTTATAAATATTAGCAGCTTAGGAATGGCCAGTAGCTACCCAAGAGCTACCATTAAATAAATAGCTTTATCAACAGGTGGCTGATTCAGAGGCATCTGAATACTTGCACTTAAGGACTCAGAATGCCTGATTTTCCAGTGATGATGGCTGTAAAGAAAAAGGAACTTTCTCTTCCATAAACTCCTGTTTATTTTATTCATCACAAATGAGGAAAGTATACAGTTTAGATCTACCTTATCCTGAGNAAACTCTGCCTAGCTAAGAAAAGAAAGTTCACAGAATCACAAAATGGTTTGGGTGGGAAGGGGACCCTGAAGATTATCCAGTTCTAGCCCTCCCTGCCTTGGGCAGGAGCATCATCAACTAGACTACATTGCTCAGAGGTCCATCCAGCTGGTCTTGAAAACCTCTGGGGAAGGCACATCCACAACTTTCCTGAACAAGTTGTTCCAGTGCCTCACTTGCTGGAAGCTAAGAAATAAGACACATAGCAGTTTACAGGAAGTTCTCTTTCATTCTTCCCACCANCTCTGTCTTACTGTGCAGCAACAAGATTTCAAAGCTAATGGGGCCAAAAATGCCTGGACTTGAATGAGCAAGAGAAAATTTAAATATGAAGCTCCTAATATAGAAAACATCTATGGGAGAAGATAGAAGCTTCTAGAAGCTGTGTCTTTAGAGGTAAATTAAACAGTATTTGGGGATATCCCCAAGCATCAGAATACATTATTTTATACTAGCAAACTTCTAGAAAATTCCCCAGGATGATTTTAGCATGTGCCAATAAGCAGTCTCACACAGGAATTTAGACACCCTTGGGCAGTAGAATTTTCTAGGAACCATTCCAAGAGGAATTCTGCATAAAGACACCCAGCTCTGAAGATTTACTTTCTATGATTGATTCTCACTGCTTGTTACCACCTGGCCCCAGTGCCCAGATGCATTCATGAGCAGACATAGTTTACTAGTTTGTAACAATAGCAAAAAGTTTTCTTTATTAAGTATTCTCCCAATAGTCAGAATGTTCTTTATCCTAATGTTAAAAAGTAANAATAAAAAAGAAGAACAGAGAATCCTTCCCAGCCTTCTGTAGTTATTTCATTCTCACTGGGGCATGTAATTAAGTTCTTCTGTTTATTCTCTTCCTCTGGACCCGTGAGTGTTGAATTGAATGGAGAGAGAAGTACAAGCAGCTAAAATAAGCTGGCCATCTACTTTATCTGGTCTATTTTTTAGAGATGAAAAAAGAAATCTAAGTCTAGGGTTTTAAGAGTGCTTGATGCCATTAATCAGTTGTCTTCTAAAATAATTTACAGCTTCTCTTTTATGACATTCAAGGTTTCAGTTAGAATGCTAGACTTTTGGAACATTTCCTATGCTNACCTACTTTTTTTTATGTTAGAAAAGCTTACCTGTACTCATCTTACCTGTATATAACAAGGTCTCATTCAGATCTTAACTATGTGANTCTTGCATGGATACAAATCAAATTAACCACGAGAGAGTTACACTATAAATTTTGTCCATGACATATAGCAGAAATACCTAATAGATTAAACGGCTTTAAATCCAAATTATTTATAATTAAATTCAGGTAATCATAGAATACTTTGAGCAGGAAGAGACCTTAAAATCATCTAGTTCCAAAATGGCCTTGAATGCTTCCAGGGACATCCACAAGTTCTCTGAGGAGCCCCTGCCAGTGTTTCCTCACTCTCAGAGTAAAGAATTTCCTTGTAGTATCTAAACTCTTTAGGTTTAAAGCCATTATCCCCTGTCCTATCAATACATGCCATTCTAAAAATTCCCTCTCNAACTTTCTTGTAGTCCTCTTTATGTATTTTAAGGTGTTAGGCATCTGCAAAGATTCATAATTTATGCAGTATTTAATCTNACATTTTAATCATTATGTTGGGTCTTTTTTTTTGTATGCTGTTCTAACCACATAAGATGTTAATATTTACTTTAGTTTCATCAATTGCCTTTTAGGGTGGTGCCAGAGGCTTCACATTCAGTCTTGTAATCTCTAACTTCTGCTCTGTTGCACTGATTCTTTTTTCTCCTTCTAAAATAAACTTAAAATTTTGTTTTCTGTGAAAATCACCATAGGTTATCATGCTCAAAATCACTCATAGGTTATCATGCTTTTTCACTGTTGTGAAAAGCAACTTAACATTATGTAGTTCTTTACATTTTTCTACTCAACCTTTTAGGAGCCCTGTATCTTTCCATCAGTAGTANTAAAGCTTGACCTCTGGAAATACATTGTTCTTTACCCATGTAAAAAAAAAAAAAAAGGTATTTGTAGTTATAAGAATATTTAAGCTATAAAAGCAAGTCTAAAAAAAAAAACAATAACGTAAAAAGAATAAAAAACAATACATAGCCTTTTTTTTTTTCTTACTTTTCCCTAAATGATGTGGTGGATAGGATAAAAAGTTCCAATTTCTATCACATAAAGAAAACTCACCCATTCCCTGTTTTTTCATGTTAATTTTATTTGAATGTGAATTCCTAATTTGACTGATTCTATTCTGTATTGCTAGAGACACGTAATTCTATAATGCAGTAATTCTAATACATAACTTAAACTCTTCTCAAGGAAAAGATGCTACTATTACTTTCCTGGTATAGTTGTCAAAGGAAGAATGCCTTTTAATGATCTATTTAATTTCTAGATATTTACCTAGTTGCCTAAATGTCTCCTGTATGATTTAAATTCAAGCATTACTAGAGAAACATTTTTTTATGTTTGCCTTGAATTTCCATGGAAATAAATATTTTTCTCACAGAGTGATTAGTTAATGAGTCACACAGGATAACCCAACTTTTGATTAATCGTAAACTTTCAATCAAGTTGCAACACTTCTTTACACTTTTATATGAATATTGTAATCTTGGATTGAAGAAATGATCTTTGTAGTCCTGTACCTTATCAGTCCCCATGCTCAATGTTTGTTCCTTCTCCAAAGTCACANAAGCTCGTAATCTACTTTACTGTGTAATAAAACACCAAGAGAGAGAGATTGCTTGTGGATGTCAGCTGGTGATCAGCTNGTGCCCTAAAGCATAAAGATTGATGGCCCTTGTAAATTTTCTTTTCCTGAGTTAGTGTAACCACAGATGTTATTTGCTATTATTTGTTACCACAGTTATTTATGGGCCATGCTTCCAGCCACAAGTCTACAATTCTTNAATGAGAAGCTTGTGCACTTCATCCTACCCCATCTACTCGGAGCTGTTATGAAATAGCATCTACTTCTTGGTTCTTAAGTGCTAAGTCAATCTATAAAGATCAACTCTTGCAACAGAATTTTTCCCTGTGTGTTTTATTTAGGANTGTGAGACCTTTCTGACCAATTACCTCTCACAGAACATGCCAAATACCCTCATATACCCAAATACCCTCATAGAACATGCCAGAAATTTTCTGATAGGTTTTTTCTTAGTTCTCAGTTTCTTAGGATTTGCAGTGTGATATTTATGTNAGTGTCATCTGAAGAATAAAGACTGATAATTCACACATGTTGGATTTCANTGGATATTAAACAAATTTTAATACCTTTGCATTTTGAATTGGTACTGAAAATAAGAAATACACTAAATATTAAATAAGAGACAGATTTGGTAGCTTTCATATGGATAAAGAATTTTAGCCATTTCAATGGTTTAATGAAAAGTCCTTATCCCACAAAAGAAAATTTGTGATTCTAAAGCATCAAATGTCATGTAAAGAGATAAATTTAGAGAAAGAAATACAGATTTGTACACTTAGGTGTATGATAGTCTATACATTCTAAGCAGTCTGAATACCTGTAACTCCAGATATATTACTTTCAATGAGGTATATTTTCTGCCCTGAAACAATTGCTTATTATCTAAAAAGACTAGGGAAATAAACACTTAAAAGAAAAAAATAAATCTGAAGAGGTATGACATGAGTTGCCCAAGATCAGTCTTGGAGTATTTGAGATAAAAANAGAAATCAAATATCCTGAATCAAACTCCAGTGTACTAGTGTTCTTATCAAAGAGTACAGACAATAGTAAATATTTATAAAACAAATCAAAATCTTCCAAAAACATGTTAAAAAACACTGGAATTGATGATTCTTTTTAGTTCAGGTATTTATATGATCCAATGAATATTTAAGTTAATGTTGACCATTCTACATTAATACATGAAGCAGACTTGGAAATATGTCAACAAATGTCAGTCTATGAGAGTTTTTTCTTTTGTAAAGATGCCTGATTCAAGTTTTATTGAATTCTTTCAAGGTCAAAAATCCTCAAGAGACTTAGAACTCTAGAGAACTGCATTTTATGACTTCTAATATTCCCTCTGCACTTTTTTAGATAATCATCAAAAGCATAAAGAATTTAGGTTGTTCACTGAAAATTATTGGCTCAAATAGCTAGCATTGAAATGTCTTGTATCTATATCAATATTGTATTACCAGTTACTGTGCTACATTATTAATAATGGTAACTGATTTCTTACCACTTTAATTTTACATTATTAACTTCTATGAAACAAGTGCAACTAATTCAGGACGTGATAAGAAAATCATTATAACAAACTATTAAGCAGTCTGCATAAAGTGATCTACTGAATAGAAGCACTCTACAGAAATANGTGGGTATAAAATAATTCCATGCCCTTAAGCATAACTATAGCTGTATTAATAAAAGCTTTTGGGGAAAATCCTGTCCCTGTACAAACCAAAGGCAAAACTCCTATGGGACTTGTACTGGGTGCTGAATATCTGGATCAGTATGCATTTCCTTTCCAGATAACTTTTCCCATAAATTAAAATTCTGATATAATTTAATCTCAAAAAATAACAAATATATCAACAGTATCTGATAATGACTTATTTCTATATTCAAAGGTCTTTATTAAAGAACAAAAGTATTTAATTATTAAATATAATTAATAATTTTAAAAATAAAATTGCTATTACCTCTTTTAAGAAGAGACCCTTCTTCAATCAATTATTTTCAAAATGTTTGTAGTTGGGTGATCTACTTTTCCTGTAATAAATAAAATCTTTTTGAAGTTTTTGCAGATTCAGAACTATCTTTTGCTGACAATTATTTGTCGTCTGCTTTTTCAAAAGCAGTTACACTGTTTCACACAGAAATGAAAATTACTGNTTTTTTCCACAGAAAAAATCTTGAGGGCCAGCTAATTAGTAAGAAAGAAACTGAGATCAAAAGGAAAAAAACCCTGTCTTTAAATCCAGGTATTCTGTTCTACTATAACCTGGGGTGGGAAAGAAAAAAAAAAGGAAAAAAAAAAGAGAAAAAAAATCCCCTAAATTGTAGACCCTACAGAAGTGATGGATTTTTATAAAACTGAATGATATGAACAAAATTAGTTGGGAAAGGTTTGCAGTTTCTCATAACAGAGCATCAAATAAAAAAAGTATTAGGATAATTTTATGCATAAATGTGAGCACGCATGTAAGTCTCCTGCTAGTATTTCATCCAACTGTGAACTCCATTACAGGGGGAACCTGGAGAGTGTCTTTTAATCACAGCCTACTAGCATGTGTGCAAGAGCCAGATAAAGAGGAGTATGAGAGACCTGGCTTCTCTTAGTTTGATTTCTGGTCCCTATCACAAGGTGAACACACGACAGCAATGCATAAGCAGCTGAATGAAAAGTTTAAAGACTTCTTAATAGAACAAGAATTGAACAGGAGATGGCTCGTGACCCTAGAGCACAGTCCATTCCAGACAGTCCTGTCAGGGTAAAGTGCTGTTCCTTGCTCTGCTAACTTGATAGAATTAATTGAGCCCAGAGAGAACAGATACAAATTTTTTGCTTGCTAACATTCCACTGTTTAAACTCAATAGATGACAAGAAAAACTTTAGGTAAGTGAGGTGCTGATGAAAAAACAATCAAGAACAATGCCTTCAACTGGTAGCTCAGTTATCAGGAATTTTATGCATGTGCCAGTGGACAAAATTTATGTTACTAGTCTTTAATCCTTTGAAGTCCTTTAAATAAAAAACATCAAAAAGATCTTTTTAATTGAAAAAACACCCAAGCAAATGCAATGAAAACTAAACCTCTTTGCCCCTGAACCACCACCTACAAAAGGACAAATTACACCACAACCCACCACACCTTACACTGTCCCCTGTGACAGTTCTCTTACCTTTTCAGATTTTTAGGGTCTAAACCTGTGCTGCCATTTTGCACACAAGAAAATTGAGACAAATAAAGTTTAAGCTGTTTTATAGAAAGAATTATCAAGTTTATGCATTATTAATCTCCAATTATTTTTAATCACAGCATTTAAAAATGAGAATTTATTAGCAGACACCATGTGATTTCATTTCACGCTGGAAACTTTTCAAGATGCTTAGGAAGCAAAAAAGAGAAAAAGCAATTTAAGTAGTGCACTAAAATTTTATGCATTTTCTACAGNAGCACAATGAAAATATGCTCTCTTTAAAGTTCTAAACTTTTACTTGCTAGAAAACTAACTTACAGAGAACTNTTATATTACTAAAAATTTAACATTTGAATCTGGTTTTTTCTTCTACACCACTTATTTCACTGCACAGTATTATTTTTATGGATGGTGAGCTCACCAAGAACTTAAAAATGCCTCATATGAATCTAATGAAATGACACTCAAGGTTGCATACCTTGGCTTCAGGTTGCCTTTATTACTGGTACAGTAATAGCAGTGCTAACATTTGTTTTTATTTAAAAATTTCTATTCTAAATAATAATTTCAGCTACTCACAATATTCTCATCCCTTCAGTTTGAGGATAAAATATATCAGGAATAAGCCAATCACATATTTTTTTCTGGGTTTATGTGGACAAAAATCCGTGTAAGGATTTCAAGACAACTGAAAAAAAAAGCAACTGCCCCATAGTCTGTGTACTTATTTCTGGCAATCTTTAATTNAAAAGAATGTAAATTTATAGATATAGTGAAATAATGGATAATAAGAATATGCCTAATGGGAGAGTGCTCTTTGGAAATCTAATGGAAACATCTTTTTTTTTTCCTTAGTACTAGAATATGAGAATATCTTTCTGTCTTTTGAGAAGGGATTTTTCTGTTCCTCTGGTTGGTTATTTTTATGACAGGTGGTTTCATTAATTTAAATTAAGGCTTTCAATGCACCATTTTTTCCATGTAGAATTCTTGGTATTTTAGCAGAAAATATTGAAAGAGACAGNGTAGAAGGAGCAAGGGCTTATGTAGGACTTTTTGAGATGCGACTCATAGTTTGTTTCCCACATACCCACCAGAGCAGAGAGAGTGTATTTAGGACTGCCATTTTATGACAAGTGAGGAGGAAAAATAATTTTTTTAAAAATTCAAAATTTAAAAGATTTTGTGTAAGGATTTTGCCTTCTCAATAGACATTATTTATAGCTTGCTGAACACTGGAAGCTTGCATTTCTCACAAGGCAAACCCAGACTGTCACATTTCACTGCAGCCTTACATATTGTTTGGTCTTGCTTGGCTTCACAGGCAGCAGTTAAAACCCTGCCTGATGTTCTGGTGGCTTTATCTGACTGAAAATTCTCTGAAAATTCCCTCCCTTCTTTTTTTTTTTTTTTTCCTTTTGCTGAACACCTTTCGTAACATAGATGTCAAAATTATCACCAAGTGAAAAAGACATGTGGCAGTGATGTGGTGCAACTCTCAAGGCACAGAGATCTTGTGCAGGGTTGATACACAGTTATGTTGGACTATGTGGGTTATCTGTCTAAAGTATTAATTGTTGAGGACCCATAGTCTTCTGTCATGGATGCAAGTAACCACATAAATATATCCTAATTGGCTACCTGTGCTAAGTTGCTGAAACACAACATGAAGGTTTCTCAGTGCAAATAAAATCTCAGAAGGGAAAATTCATTACAAGGTAACACTTCCCTTCAGCCACTGAAAATATTTCCTACTNCCCATCAACCTCAGTAGAATGGAACCATCTTAAAAAATTTTAAAGAAGAGTGTCCATATTCTTGGTTTTTAAAATGTCAGAAAAATATAACTATGAGGTGACAAAAATTTTATTATTTAAAATATGTTTACTAACCTAGATGTGGAAAGTTGAAATTCTGCAGCAGAAATATTCATTAAGTACTCTGTAACTGATGAATTCTACTGACAGTGCAGAGATTCTTTATATTTAATAAATCAGAATGCTTGTTTGTTCTGATTTCATGATTAAATGGCTAATGCATAACCTATATAATGCATATAACATGCAATGCTTGTTTCCTCAGCTGTGACCCCNTATTAAAATATAAATGTTGAGTTAATCCATGCAAAAAGACTTGCATGCTACTAATGTTTTTACTTTAAGAATGAAAGAAAATTTATGCTACTAACTTTCCCTAATTCTGGACTGGTCACCATTCAGATATGTGCTTCTCTAGCTCCTGTTGGTGTCCTTTTTTGAAAAGGACTTTGTGAACACAGTGAAATGGTAATTAAAAACTTGAAGGCAAGCCATGCTGTACATACTGCACTGACACATAAGTGCACTCATTTCCTTCCTGGTCCCACTGTCCCTCAGATGACAAGTGTTGTACTTGTTACTGCCCAGACGAACAAAGGTTTCAGCAAAGCAAACAGGTGATGGAGCTATGCGTTCTTTCCTTTGTTAAAAAAAAGGATCCAGCAGCTTCTTGACTCTTGGAACCTGAAGCACCATGTTATATATGAACTTTCAAGTGTTCTGCTTTTCTGGGTTTTCTGAGACTCAAAATGCTTCAATTTTCAATAACTTTGTTCTCTTTCTGATTCTTCTGCTTTTTCATTTCACTGAGACCTTTTTTTTAACAGTTCAGATATGTCTGCTCATCACATGGACCTAACACTCAGGCTATACTATACTATGAAATAAACTTAAATGTAGTTTTAACACCAGAATGGAAATTTATCTAATTTATACTCCAAACTCACAAGCATGCCTTCAGTGAATATCTTACTGGTGGCATCTGAAGCCCCATTTCCCACAGCATTGGGAATGTCAGATAGCTGTCTCACCTGTAAATAACCAAAAGTAAAAGGTGAGATTTTAGCAAGTTTTTCCTTTACAAATCTAAGCTGTTAGAGAGNAGTATTGCTGGAAGGGTACAGCAGACATTTTGAATCCACAGACTGTGTGCATGGTATCCCACATCACTAAATAAGAATGACTAGGATACAAGCACAAGAACTGAGAAGCATATGCTCTATTCCCAGGTTTTTCCATGTAAGAGGAAGAAAAAATCTTTAACATCCTTTATTATATTTTACTGTTTTTAAGAAGGGAACTCCTAATCTTTATTTTCCTTTCCTTTCTTGCTTATATTTTTTTTTCAGACGAGTAGCTTTAAATATTTTTTCTCCATTCCACAACTTTTGACAAAGCTGGTGCTTTTAGACAGTTCTTGTCACAGTATAACAGTATCTGTATTTAGAATAGATTAAGAGCTGAATGTTATTTGTNGTGCTTTAAACATGAAATCTTATGAAATCTTCAAATTACAGCCATTGTCAAGATTCATGGTGATAGGAGGGGGTGTCTAGAGTTTTCTCATAATTTTATTTCCTATGGGCAATATCTAAGATCATGGTGATACAGAATCAAGCATATCAAGTGACAGCAAGCTTGGAAGTTGGAGAAATTGTGATTATGTGCCAGAGGCATATACATGAACTCTAGCTCCACTGTAATCACCACTGTGATCTACTGAAATGAAAATAAAATGCATTTAATGGTGTTTTACTCAATTAGCAATACCACTGCATAATGCTGAGAATATTTAACAACTATAGCAGAATGACAGCAGACACAGATTAATCATACATAAATGGAAGAGTTGTAATAGGCTCAGACACAAATGTATGTAACACAGCTGGGGATTGCTCAATTTGTAACCTGCATTTCTCAGCATTTCCTTACACCACTAGAGCCAAACAAAGCCTTCCCCAGGGATAACACACAGGCAACACTTCTAAATGGCATGCTGTCACATATGTCAAACTCTCCCATGGCTTAAATCTGCCCTAGGCTCAACAGCAGATATCACTCAGCAAAACACTGAAATACTTCTTCACTGCAATCCTATCTGTAATGATTACTTTTTTGAGATCTTATGAAAACTTTCTCCATAATTTTACCCAAAATATTTGTGAAATGTTTAGTTTACTGATTTCTTTACTACCAATGGCAGAACAAAANCTTTCCAGAAAATACTTAAAATAANTATTAATGAAGATTCTTCCTTATTGTTACCATATCGATTTTCATCATAACACTGAATATTATTTCCCTCACCACTAAGATATGTATTGAATGATTATATCTCATTTTCAAAATATTCAATATCAATATNATCACATCTGATATTAGAAATCACAATGTTGAATTAGATTTTTTTTTACTGAAATTTGTTACTGGCCTCATTTTTTAACTCCTACTAATCTGTTTTTTTCTTTATACATCTCTATGTAATATCTTCAAGAATATGTATACTGTAATAGAATCTTGATTTTCAGTACTTGCAAGAGTAGAAAACCATTCTAAAATTATTATATTATTTAGGTTTAACAGGGATTGAGTATGAAAACAAAAAGAAATAAAGCATGGGTATACTATACATTTCATAGAAAATAAGCAGTACTTCAAATGCAAGNGAGTAATCTGTACAAAAGGAGAGATAATTTTTATTATTTCTCACTTTCCCCTTTCNAAAGTACTTTGATAGAACCCATTCCTCTACATTTATGATGACACTTCTTGCANAGCCTGACCCAGAATAATTTTATATATAAGGTAACGGGCCAGCAAAGATTTCCTTTGTTAAGGTCTGCAAGAAAGTGGACACATATTAGCATAAATTCATGCCAGTTCCTTTACAATATATACAGTTCCATGAAATATCCCATCAGATGAGTGGAATGAAAGAGATTACACCACCATGTAAGCTGGAAAGGTGAAACCAGCCNAGAATCATTCTCCTGCAGCTGTTGGTTCTAAATAGGCAAAAATGGAAAAGGAAGATTTGACACAGGTGAATAATCAGGTGGATCTGCCTTAGGTGTAGATATCANTATCAATTGTGTGTATCAATACATCCACCACAGTTATTATGCTTAGCTTTTTAGAAAGGAAAAGAGAGACAAAATTAAACTGNATTAACAAAAGAAAATACTGATAGACTGAGAATTACAGATCTAAATAAGTAATAAACAAATGTAAAATCACACTTGAAAGACAGCTTCACCTGTCTTAAGAGAACAAAAACATGATGCTAATCATGTTATATTGCTGCAGGTTAATTACTGGTGATGTTTTATAAGGCTGAAAGATAATGACCAGCTGAATACTTGACAATCTCAGCACATAAATAGTTTGTCTTGCATAAGTCCATAATGTCTGGAATAGATGCTTGCTAGCAAAGAAGCAGTGCTAAAATTTGATTGACTGTAATATATGTACAGACAATATGTGTGTGTGCATCTCTGTATGCATAAAATTTCATTCTGTATGATCTTTGAGGTGTTTTCAGGGATAAATAGACAGCTCNGAATTTTATTCAAATTTTATTCTACTAAATCCTGTTTTTTATTTACATCTAGTATTATTTTCTTCTGCAATAAATTCCTCTCAAAACGTGTGATTTTAAATATGATACTGTTGAACCCTAGTTCATTAATTAAGATGCAAATTAGAAATCACTAGTAAAATATTGTAACAGATGTAACAGATGTAACAGATGTAAATAACAAGATAAAAGGGTAGGTGGTTTCTAAAAGCTGGCTTTCACTATAAGTTTTCATATAAAATTGAATGGCATTTATCTTTATTTACAAATAAATGTTTCAAAATTTAGGAAATTATCTCAAGGCCAACATATAAATAAAATCACATTTCAACAGTAAATTATGATAATTTCCCTCTCATAAAATAAAATAAATATCAGTTAATAGTCCGTAACAGAATTTTGGTTAAAAAAAAAATCTTGTTGACATTATTGAAAATTTCCAGTATACTAAAAGACAAAATTGTCTTGCTCTTCTCTAAGGATAGTGAGTCAGAAGGAGCATAATGCTGTGTTATGGTGACTTAGATGTTGTTCTATACTGTAAAATAGGAGTCTAGATACTGGCCTTTGCTTTTAGAAGGATTTTAGAATTTTACTTTACCATGTTATGTCTTACAAAAAAGGAGAAAACTAGTAAAATCAACATATAAGAAAAGCAACCTTATTTTTCCACTTAAGAGACNGTCACACAGAGTTAAAGCTGTCTTTTGCCTTCTTTCTCTGCAGTCCTCTGACAGGTATTCCTGGCCACAATGTTTCAGCCTGAAAGGATATAAAGGTTTCCATCTTGGGTTTCACTGAAAAATCCAATAATTTTGTTATTTTAATTGTTGTTTCTGATGCTGATGAAAATCCTGATACTGACAATAAGAATATTTTGCTGCCTTGTCAGTCAAACTTGTCTGAGGCTTGCCTTGGGGAAAAAGAAATCAAACAAGCAGACAGATACTTCGAATAAAATCTAGAGTCTTAAATAATCTTAATAATCTAAATAATCTTAAATAAATGCCGTGATTTAAAATTAACTAAGTATATAAATGTTGCATTTAAACATGACATTGAGTTCTGATAANTCTTGCTTGTACCTTGCATGAAGGTACCACACCCAGTTTTCCTCTCTATCATTCTGCCATAGCGTGCCATTCACACTGCAGACAGAGCCAACTAAAAGGAGAGCTTTCTGTGAATGGTTGTGTGCAGCACAAATCCTTTATTGGAACCTAATTCCAATGACAATTTGATGCTAAGATGGCAGATTTTACACAGAAATTTTAGCTGTTGATGGGTGTTCTTTTCTGAAATCTATCACAAACAATGTAACCTACACTGGAAATCAGAGAAGAAACTACAGGGTAGAAGAGATTTTGCCAAATGGCACTTGCCATATTTCCTTAGAAAAGTGAATTAAGTCCTTGAAGGCTACTGTCTATGCTGGAAGTCTGTACACATAATTCACATGTAGACATCACATGTGATCATTCAGGAATATGAAAAGATATCACATTTTAATTAAGGTATATCTAAATAATAATATAATTAATCAAAGTACCCATAATCAANACGTTGTCAACATCCCTCTTTCCAATGTGCATTTTACTGTAAATGTATATGGACACTGCATTTTCTTGTTCACTGGAAATATTGTATGCCACTCTTCAGGAGCTATAATTTCATTAGTGAGATTAGGATGTTACAATATGTTGTCTAAGACATTCTTCAGATCTAAAGCTGACAGTGTTTGATGAATCTGTATTGATAAACAGGATTTTGTGTTGTTGAACCTCATCACAGACAGGAATTCTGTGTAACACTGTGTGNTCTGAGAAGGTGAAATCACCACTGCTGCAATGCCTGGGGTTTGTCACATCAGAAGGGTCAGAGGATTGTTATCAACTATCTTCTTATCTTCTATACTTTCCATCCTTTATGCAATAAATCTTATGATCACCCTTGAATATTACTTACTTTCTTATTGACATTTCAAAAGAAGCAGCACTTCCTAANTAGAAAACACTCTGACAGAAAAGTTTAATTAAATTGTCTAAATTTGGAATNTCATTCAATTATAATTATAAGATTCTTGACACAGAATCATAGAGTCATAGAAGAGTTTCAGTTGGAATGGGCCTTTAAAGGTCTTCTAGACCATGAGACATATTTTTTTAGTGCCAATTCATGTTTAGCAGATTATTATTCTGCCTGTCATGTTTGGCTGTCTGGAAGAGAATAGGTTTCTTCTACAGTCTTTATTAACTCTACATAGATGTGCCAGATGCCCTGGAGCTCCTCAGTGGGATAAATATCATCACATGAGCCACAGAATTAAGGCTGGAATGGTTTGATAACCCAAAACTCATTCTATAGCTTGCAAAAAAGATACTGGTATCTTTCCCAGAGATCAATTCATCTGCCCCTCCTTATGCAGTGAATTGTCCTTGGAGGTTATTACAAAGTTAGACCAGAGTGACTAATTAAGACTTGTATGCCTTTTAGCTACCTAAAGTAGGGCAGATAAATCCAAAATATATGTACTTAAATTAGAAGGCTAGTGTACATTGATTCTCATATAGGCAATGCAGAAAGATTGATTCCTCTAAAGAGCTACTTGAAGCAGGCATCCAATTTGAGTATTCCCTATATAGAATATCTTCTCATCCTTTGCTAATTACAGAGAAAACCTCAGGATTTTTACTTTCTCTGTCCTATTTTCTTTCATTTTAGGAGGCAAAAAGAAAACAAAAATGTCAGGGGGGTGCTGACATCAAAAAGTAGTGAGGGATGTNGTGACTGTGTTGCTTGAATGTGGCATGAAGAAACTAAGGATGTGATCTGGTTTTGAATTATAAACTATACAATTTTAATATCTTTCTGTAACTTTCAGAATATGATGCCTAAGNTGATAGAACATTTGCTACACAAATGATACTGGTGTCTCTGATTTTGACCAAAATTTCCACCTCAAGAACTGTTAAAAATTTTGTTGAAGCAGATGCATTGTTAAACTGTTACTGAGAAAATGACATTTTCAGTCAATGATATTATCAGAAAATAATCAAAAAAGAACAGTAAATAAGAGGAAATGGTAACCCATAAGTTTTTAATTAATTTATTTTGTAGATAATGTATTAATAAAGATTGATGCAGGATTCTCTTGTATTTTAAAATTATGCAATAAACAAGTGAGATTCTGAGAGACTCCCTGGACTGATTCGATCTTCTGATTATTACCCACTGCTGGTACTCCAGGCTGGCAGTGATGAGATTGAAAAGAGGAATGTCAGGGCAATCAAAAGGGATTTAGGGCACAGGGTCAAGTGGTTGATGAGGCAGGAACACAGGTAGCTTTCAGTCCCTTTGGTGGCAGAAATGATGAAAGGAATGGGAGAGCCCACATTATCAACAAGGGCTTCAAGGGTTGGTGGCATCAGCAGAAGTTTGGGTTCTTTGATCGTGGAGCAACTTTTTTGGCACCTGGGCTGCTGGAANCAGATGGGATCCATCTCTCTGTTAAGGGTAAAAGGTTTTTAGCTCATGAGCTGGCAGACCTCATTGAGAAGGCTTTAAACTAAGTCTGAAGGGCCTTCTGGAAGTAGGCCCAAGGGTGGCAAGCCTGAGTTAGGGGTGAAATCAGTAGCCCAGTTGAAGTGCATGCATACCAACAAACAAGAAGAAATGGAAGCCCTGGAGCAGCAGCAGAGCTGTGATGTAGTCACCACCTTGGAAACTTGCACAGCTGGGGTGCTGCACTGGATGGATACAAGCTCTTCAGAAGAGACAGAAAAGGAGGAAGTTTTTCACAGATAGAGTGATCAAGTACTGGAATTGTCTGCCTGGGGAGGTGATGGAATCACCATCCCTGGATGTGTTTCAAAAAAGACTGGCTGTGGCACTCNGTGCCATGGTTTAGTTGAGGTGTTAGGGCAGGGGTTGGACTTGANGACCTTGAAGGTCTCTTCCAACNNTGTGACTCTGTGATTCTGTGNTATTATACCTCACATAAGTTGGCCCTGATCACTGTAATTCTTACATGCCTTTTATGTTCATAGAATAAATATTTCTAATTAATCTAGAAAAAAAAATCTTCTAAGAGAAGAAATATCTTCCAAAGAATGTGACAAAGGGAACTTATTAGACATGCCACAACTGACCACAGAGANATGAAATTAGGGAAAACTCTTCATCAAAAATGTTATCAAACATTAGAATAGGTTGTCCAGGCAAGGAGTGGAGTCACCATTGCTGGAGATATTTGTAAGATGTGACACTTGGGGATGTGGATTAGAGGTGGACTTGTCCATCTTAGAGGCTTTTCCAATCTAAAATTTCTATGATTCTATAAATTTAAAACAAAATCATAAAAGNGTTGATACCTAACCCAGATTATTCTTTGTCAAGGTTGCACTAAATTGCAATGCTTCTGGCTTGGGCAAAACCCCAAATATATCAATTTATATTTTTCTTGTACAAAAAACATATGTCTGAATGATTATTTAATTCTCTTTTTCCATTAATTCCAACAATCTACTGATTTATTTACTGTTATTCCCAAATTAAAGTCTACCTATTCAATATTAAAAGCATTCTAAAATGCTGAGTTTATTGCAATGAAATACAAAATAATAAAAGAGTTGTTTGATATTTACTGAGTCTGACTATTTATGTAATATGAAATATGAAACAAAAATTTTGNTACCACATTAGGGTCTATTTCTATCAGAATTGATATAACATAGCAGTGAAACTTCAGCTTCCAAANCAAGTGTCTGCCAAAGCAAAATATTTAATTTGCATGCATGACACTAGAGAAGAGGAAATTAATTTGGCTGAATACAATCAATACATATATAATGGCAAACAACAGCTGAAATAAATCTTACTATTTTTATACCTCCAGGGTGTAATCCAGACAGCTGTAATTAAGCACAGACCTGCTCTCCTAAGGGTTCTGAAAACAGGTAGAATGTGTTAAAAACCTCCATTCATTTGCACTCCAATCTGCTTTGTCTTAGGCACATATAAACCTCTGCTGCTAAATATAAGAGGACTTGCAAAAACAGTCTTTGTATTCTTGATTATTCTTATAATTTAATTGCTATTTTTTTCCATTACTCTGTTTTACTTAATTTTATTTAAAAAAAAATAATTCTTCAATAGAGGGAGCAGCCACTAAGCAGCACAGACTCCTCCAGCCTGATGTGCCTTTAAACCTCTGAGCTGGGGATTTGTTCTTAACACAGTTTATTTATGAGCACAGATATTGTGAATTTATGCATAAATTTCATTCCAAAACACTCACACAAGACCACAGCATATACATCAAAACACTGCAGCAACTCAGGGTCAGAGAGCAAAACCAGTGGGCTGATCTCTGAGAGCAGATGAGCCAAGGGTGTTCCAAGGTGTGAAGGACTGCACCCTCACCAAGTCATGCAGTCCCACAGACCCTGAGCAAGAGCCACTGAGCAAATCTGACCACTCCAAGCTCAATCAGACAAAAGGCCAGACGGTCAGAAAAGTCCAGAGCAGTGAAACAGATGAAAGCACAGCATCAAGCCATTGGGACCAACACAATACACAGACAAACATAGGAATATCTGCAGCATAGCATGGGCAAGGATAGGGCCTGAACTTAAATGAAGCTGAGAGGAGTGAGATTCTTACTTCTCACAGCATTTTGCCACAAAGCTTTCCTCCTGGCAGCACAGCAGCACTGGATCTGAGCACTGCCAGCTGAGCCCCCAGTACAGAGTCCAAGGCTTGGTACTGAATCCTGGGACTCAATACTCAGCTGAAGCCAGTGATAGCCTAGAGGTGTCAGCTTTGGCTGCTCCTGCTTATTTATGTGCCCAACAGCACTCATGGCCACATGGCTTTAAAGCAAACCATGTAATAAGGCTTTGATATACAAGTAGAATATGGGAGCTATCCATGAATCTATGGGGCAGCAAAGCTTCATGTTTTTCACAGGAGAGTCTATAATTAAAATAAGATGAAACACATATCAATGCCTTGTGCATGCCTCACTGTCTCCTCTCAGAATGAAGGGAGGCTAAAATTACTGGTTTAAGTGTAGACATCTGTTCACTGACCANGGAGGGTTAAGCCACTTGCCTGCAGGGCAAGAACAGGGGAAGAAATAAAAAAAANCTTGTGGCTTGAGACAGTAACAGGGATATCACTCACAAGTTGTTGTCCTAGGCAAACCAGACTTGATTGGAGGAAATTCAATTTATTGAAAATTAAAATAGATTNGAGTAATGAGAAACAAAGACAAAAGGTTAAAACACCTTCATTCCCACCTTTTCTCAAGCTCAGCTTTACTCCATTTCCAACTTCTTTAAACTGCCCACATCCCCAGCAGTGTGTTCCTTATTGCCCTGCAGTGTTTCCCCTTTCTTAAATACTTTTTAACCAATGTGCCATCNTGTCTGCTGGGCTCAGAGAAGAGGTGTGCCCACTCTGCTGGAAGCATCTGTGTCTGGAATAGAGATTCCCCTTACAGAGGCCACCTTTCAGCCCCACNCTGCCAGCACCTGGGCACCTGTCCCTGCCACAGTGCTGTTTGTGTGCAGCCCATGAGCCCTGCCTTGGCTCCCCAGCAAACCTGACCCTGCAATGGCTTCNACAACAGCAGCAAGGTGGAGATTGCTGAGGTGTATGCTGGGGAACCTCTATGCAACAGAGTTTTGCAAAGTTTAACAGCTTGTCTCTTGAAGTACAGATGAATATTCTGATTTGGTGCCACTCTGACAAATTGCTTAAGCTTATCCACCCAAAATCTTGAATGTAATGCGCCACTAAATAGAAAAACAGTGTTTATCACCTTAGAATAAGAATTTCTATGCATATCTGGGAAACTTTCAAACTAAACAGAAAGTTATCCAGTTAATTTTAAAGTCCTCAAGGTAACACAGTGTAGGGATGTAGACAAACTATTTCTACCTGGTACATTAATATATGGAATTTTGGTAAATTTATCTATATACACACGGAGATCACATTGAGACATCTTATTCAAGTTTGTAATAAATTTTAATATTCATGCAATAATTAGTTTAGATGATTAATAGNTTATAATACCTCTATATAGACTTAAATTAGCCCTTATATTGTGAAAAGAAGAGCACTGCTAAGATACATGTGTAATAAGATTCCTTCTAATACGTGATTCACATTTGTGGAATTTTGCAATATATTCAGCACCTCCATATGTTGTTGTGGCAGCATGCCAGTTACAAATAAGCTTTCTATACAGTGCAGTTTTCATAGCCACACTTTAAAAATAACCTCAGAGGGGAAAGATAAAACATGGAAATCTGACAGAGAATCTGTCAAATGTCAGCTAGGATTACGGTTGCACAGAACTTCCGAAAGATAACTAGAGGCCTTTTATCTGCTGATTGCATGGCTGACTATAATTTTCAAATCAAGAAGATGGTCCAAATCTGTCTGTGTATGAAAAATATTTTTATGGGTTTCCATAATCAAGTTAAATTTTAAAAATGGTAATGCTATCTTGGGGAAAAATAATACTTTTTGGCATTTCAATGGCAATGGGATGCATAGATAAAGATGTTTAAATATATGAATTATAGAACAGCTAACACATCCAAAATCTCTGTATCATCTTTTATCCCACAGGATTCTGTTCACAGGGGTTTTCACTATTCATAACATAAATATTAAGCCATTTTTCTTAAGAGTCTATTGCAGAACTGAAATTAAGTTTTCAATATCTTGTTAATAAGAACTAGAACTTGCCCTTAAGATCTTACAGCCTCCTGTTGTGTGGTGCCCCTTGTGTGGCCACAGATCTTGCTGGAACACCTGCTCCTGTGGGCTCCTCTGCTCAGGATCACAGGTCGTGCCAGGAGCCTCTCCAGATCAGGTTCCCCACAGGGTCACAACACCTCTCAGTGCACATCCACCTGCTGTAGCAGGGGATCCTCCTTAGGCTACATTGCTCTAATGTGGACCTCCATGGCCTGCAGAGAGTGGATCTGCTTCACTGTGGNCTTCACCATGGGCTACAGGGCAGTCTCTGCTCTGGTGCCTGAAGCCTCTTCCCTTCTTCTTCACTGACCTTGGTGTCTGCAGAATTTTCTCTCACATATTCTCTTCCCTCTGTCCTGGGTGCTGTTTTACTGCAGTTTTTTTGGTGTGGTTTTTTAATTCTGTCCTCTTAAATGTGTTTTCCCAGAGGTGCTGCCACCATCACTGATGGGCTTGACCTTACCAGCAGCCAGTCTCCCTGGGAACTGGCTGGCATTGGCACTGCTGGACCTGGGGGAAGTTTGTCACAGAAGCCACTTCTGCAGCCTCCTCATTAACAAAATCTTGCCATGCAAAAGCAATACATTTGCTCAGAGGTTTCTAGGAGGATCTTAANCATATTTTCTGGATAGTTTTCTTTAGACATTATCCTTCTAATTCCAACACTAGGCAAATCTAATCATAAAACCAATATGAAATGCAGTAAAAAAGATTTAATTCAGGCTTTTCTTTNTACAGCAAGAGAAATTATAAGCTGACTGCTCTTTCCTTAACATTTTACAGCAAAATCAATCTATTTATAATCAGATATCAACATTTTNATGTGAAACGTCAATTATTTGAACCTAGTTTCCATTCAGTAATGTGCAGAATACTCTCAAATATAAAGGGAAATCAGAGATAAAGTCCAACTCTGAAAGAGTACTGTGAAGATGGAGTACTGCTTTGCTGACATTCTGAAAGAAAGAATCTAAAATTTTGTATTACTTTCATTTTGGGGTTTTGGTTTTTTTAAGGGAAATATTCAACATTTATGTATCACTGATATTCACCAAAATTTTAAAAGCTGTAATCCAGTATGGTGAGAAATTGTTCACCTATGTTTCTACAGATAAAATCATACAGTTGACTAAATTTATTGTCAAAACTGCTGAAGCCTGACAAATGAACTGATACTTAAAATCCTCATGCATTCATAAACTATCCAATTTCTCATTTAAATTTGGAGCTTATCTGATAGATATGTCTATAAAGCACAGCCACATAAAATGCAGTGTAAATTGATTGGTCTTGTCTTTCTTAAATAGATTAATTTTCTTCCAAGTGTTAATTTGCACTGTGAAAGCTGTAATATGTATTCTGGAAATGGGAGAAGACAAGAATGTGCCATTGTTTTTTGATTTAATATTTTTATTTTTATTTTAGTTTTATGAATTTACAATTAACAATTATTATTTACTCNTTTTTGTACTCATGAATCCAAGACCTGGACACAGGACTCTTGATTTTGTCTCAGACTTTCAAAGTAATATCTCTTAACATAATGGTGTTCTACAATGTTTCAAAAAACACTGAATACATGTATGTGGTCAACTGAACATAGCCTTTCATCTCCTTTTGCAGCCATTTGATTTGAAGAGATTGTCTCAGAAAGGATTTTTTCCTTTAATGACTACAATAAAGGATNAAAAATACTAGTTTAGATGAAAATATTGTTGGCAATAATGGGTGCAAAAAGTCAGCATAACTGAACAACTTATCAATTTTGAATATTGTCTTTCTCTTTGAAATTTCAGAGAAATTACTAGTAGAAGATTAAATCTGTGNTATGATTTAAACCTTAGCTGTCAATAAAACACCACACAGTTACTTGATCACTCCTCTACCATTGAGATGGGAGAGAGAATCACAAGAATAAAAGTGATAAAATTCTTGGATTAAGATAAAAAGCATTTAATAGGTAAAGTGAAAGCCTTTCACAGTAGAAAAGAAAATAAGTAATTTATTTACTCCTTCCCATAGGCAGGTGAGTGTTCAGNCATAATCAGTAATCTAGGGCTCCATCACACATAATGGTGACTTGGGAAGACAAATGCCATCCCTCTAAATGCTCTCCCTTCCTTCTTCTTTCCTCAGCTTTACATATAGAGCATGTTGCCATATGGTCCTGGATATATCCAGNTAGTCAGCTGGGGGCAGGGTCCTGGCTATGCCCCCTCCCAGCTTCCCATCTATCTCCAGCCTCCTTGCTGTGAGAGGTGATATGAGAAGCAGAAAAGGCCTTGACCCTGTGCAAATACTGGTCAGTCATATCAGAACATCCCTGTGTGATGTTCTGATCAACACTTTTTCCANCACAAACCCAAACCATAGCCCTGTGCTACTTACTCTGATTAACTCCACCCCTGTAGAAAAACAACCTGGAGTACAATGCAGTCATTGGTCACAGCCAGCAGGGCTCCATGAGGGGAAAGTCCTACTTGTAAATTCTGATTTCCTTCTACAAAAGGGCAACTCAGTGAAGCAGTCAAGAGANGCCAGTGGATGCAATCTCTTTGGGATTCTGCAAAGCTTTCAGTGCTGCCTCTCACAGTANCCTTCTGAACAAGATGTCCAGTGCAGCTGAATAACCACAGTGGGTGAGCATCTGACTCATAGGTCAGGTACAGAAGGTTGTAGTAAGGGGGGACATCAGGCTGGCATGCTATCACTAGGGATTCCACAGGGATCCATCNTCAGCCCAGTTCTCTTCAACATCTTTATTAATGACCCGAATTCAGGACTTGAGGGAGTGTTAAGTTTGCTGACAACACCAAATTGGGAGGAGCTGTCCACTCCCTCAAGGGCAGAGAGGCCCTGCAGAGAGACTTCAACAAATTAGAGGATGGGACAATCACCGACCATATGAAGTTTAACAAGAGCAAGTGATGAATTCTGCACCTGGGCTGGGGCAATCCTGGTTGTGTGTAGGGACCAGGGAATGAGAGGCTGAAGAGCAGCATGGAGGAAAGGGACATGGGGGTCTTGCTTAGTGACTGGTTGAACATGAGTCATGGTGCCCTGGCAGCCAGGAGGGCCAGCCCTGTCCTGGGGTGCATCAGGAACAGCATCACAGCTGGGCAAGGGAGGGATTGTCCTGCTCTGCTCTGCTCTGCACTGGGGCAACCTCACCCTGAATTCTGTGTGGAGTTTTGGGAGCCACAATAAAAGGAAGATATTAAGCCATTAGAGAGCATCCAAAGGAGGGAAATGAGGATGGTGAAGGGTCTGGAGGTGAACCTGTATGAGGAGTGGCTAAAGTCACTCAGTCTCTCAGCCTGGAGGAGAGGAGACTGAGGGGAGACCTCACTGCAGTCCTCAATATCTTCAGGATGGGAAGTGGAGGGACAGGTACCAATCTCTTCCCTCTCATGACCAGTGACATGGCTAAAGCATCTCAGCCTGATGCTGTCAGGGGAGGCCTAGACTGGATATCAGGAAAAGGCTTTTTTCCCAAAAGGGAGATTGAGCATTGGTGACTCCATTAGGCTCGTTCACACTGTAACTCTAACTATTCAAATCTTGGTGAGAAGCAAAGTGGGCCCAAAATTTTCTGCTGTTTTACACCAAAACATGCTTTNGACTGAGATTTTGTCAAGACCCATCAGCTGCAAACTGTTCTCAAGATTGCTCCAATGAGATCCTTTGAGCTAGTCAGCAAACTCAGACTGAATAAAGACAAATATCTTCTTAGATAAAAGGGCTCCCAACATGCATANGATCCATAATAGATTAATGCAATATCAAAGTCAAATAACTATAGCAGGATAGTATTAAGAGAATATTTGTCACCAAAAAGTCACTGGAGTTTTTTCACTATGTGAGTTTAGACAAAAGAATATTTTTCTTACAGGTTGACTAGGAATTTCTCTATGGAATATCCTCCTGTGAGGATATTGCCTCTTACTGTAACAAGGAAGGAGTATGGGAGAAAGAAATAATTACTAATGCCATAGGAAAAAATTCACGATGAAACATTTAAATATCTCTATTCTTGAAAAGGCAGCTGAGAAGAGAGTGTTCATGTTAATACACTTATGGTAAATCTGTCTGCACTGGATTGTATTGAGCTCAGAAAAATTCCTGTCTGAAAAACAATATAAATGAAATATTACATTTCTAGTAAGTTTATTCAGACATTACTAGAACCATCCTCTATCTCCAGAGAACTCTGAAACAAAGAAATCTGTCAGACTTAGATAAGCATCAACCTTTATGTGGAACATAATCTCCTCTTAATAAATATAAAAGATACATCCAAAACAATATTTGTCTAGGATTTGCCCAGTATGACATGATCATNAAGTCCATTAAGAGACTCTCTAAGCCCTTTCAAAACATCATAGATATAAAAAGCCTGGATTAAAGTAATTTAAGTTGCACACTGAACAAATATANCTAGGAATATTAAGCATGAATTATTATTATGGTAATTCTGGGCAATTGTGAAGAAGCAGTGCCAGCAATGACAGCAATGGCAGCATGAGGGCATCACAAGATCATAGATATACAGTCATCTGTCATTAAATCTACTTGCAAGCCCATGTTCATATATTCATATAAAAGTATCATCCCTTTATTGCATAATTGCTTTCAAAGAGGCCATTAGGGACACAATTTTTGCAAAAAAAAAAAAAGTGTTATTAGTCCACATTTTTTTCCTTCATTTTTTCACAAAGCAAATCACAGATAATCTGACCTATCAACACTTAAGAAACAGAGATTATATAATTTTATTTACTAGTACTTTGTAATTGTTTGCTACACCTGTAGTGCAAATTTGCTTTGGGTTGTTTCAGAAAATGCATTTTCATCCACAAGACCTTTCAATCCTTAAGCAATGTAAGGCTCCTTTTCCTCATAAAGTCTCAAAGTATTATCCTTATCGGATATCTATTTCTTAGAAACATTTTGACTCTAGCACAGATTATTAAATATAATAATAATAAAGTCTTATATTCTTTTCCTTTGGATATGAAATAAGTTATTTTCAGTTTCTGTCTGGAACAGGAAAATAGAAANATTATCTAAATAATACAAGACTAAACATAGCTGTCACAGTATCCAACTTCTAGTTGTATCTGGTAATGGATACTAGGAAAAGAAAACAGGTCTCTGAAGATAGGAACAGTATATGGACTTATTTCTCCAAATTGTCTCCCAACTTCCAACTGTGGAGTAACTGTTTTCTAAGTTGGAAGCAAGTTGTTTTTCACTAACCACACAGATTTTCTTTCCACTACTTNCTGAATCCCTAAGGTTGATTGCCACCCAAGTGGCAAGTTACACAGGTTTCATAGTATTTTGTATGAAGATTTTAAGGGTATTTTATGCTGAAGTAAAGTAATAACCAAAAAAAAGCAACCAACCTAAAAATGTCTCAGTACTTCCTGCTTGCATTTCTGAGATGACCATGCTCTATGTATTTTTTAAGAAACACATTATTTTATGCTATGTATATCCTTTTGTGGTTGGATGGCAAAAGCAGCCTTTGCATGTACTTCCTTCATTTGCCTCCTATTCCTATTCCTATTCCTATTCCTATTCCTATTCCTATTCCTATTCCTATTCCTATTCCTATTCCTATTCCTATTCCTATTCCTATTCCTATTCCNATTCCTATTCCTATTCCTATTCCTATTCCTATTCCTATTCCTATTCCCATAATTCTTTCCTGCTTTTGAGATTTCTCCAAAGTCTGTCTTTCTGCAGTGGCTTCTTGGGTAATTTCCCATTAATACCTTTGTTTTTTATACTGTCACACTGGTGAGGAAGTTTGGGGTGCATAGGAGATTGAAAGGAGACACAGCTGGGACAGNCTACCCAAACTGATCATATTCCAGACAATATGACATCATGCTCAGCATAAAAAACGTAAAAGGAAGAAGGAGAAAGAGGGTGGAATTTGGAGAGATATTGTTTGTCTTCCCAAGTCAATGGGCACAGTGGGGCCCTGCTGTCCTGGAGATAGCTGAACACCTGCCTGCCCATGGGAAGCAGTGGATCACTTCCTGGTNTTGTTTTGCTTATGTGTGTGTGTATCTTTTGTTTTTCTTATTAAACTGTCTTTATCTCAACCTATTGGTTTTATAGCTTGTGGATTTCTGATTGGCACCTCAATCCAACTGTTGGGGAAATGACTAATGCCTGTGTGGGGCTTGAATTAATGGCTGGGGTTAAACAATGACAGCATTAGAAAGAAAACAGGCAAAATATATCTTTCCACTAATAAAAAGTTTGTCTAGGAATATNGGAAAACTTGCTAAAATTATTCCTCTTACTTTCACTGGGACTTAGGGTACATAGCATGAACTTTCCCTGGAATTTCCATCTTAATGTCTGGAAAATGNGCTGACCAGTCATTGCAGTTTCTTGTATCTCTGAGGACAAATGAAGCAGAATTTTTCTGTCCTGGTGCTGTCATATTTTTTTCTTCATGATTTCATAGTTTGGGGATATTATATTCCTTTTATTTATACGTCATATCCAGAATTCCACTTAATAACATCCTTTGCATGAAACATTGCATGTATTTTAGGGAGCTATTACTATACTAGGGAAAAAGAATTGTAAAGAAGCCTAATAATATTGTTTGTCTCTCTGTGACACTCCATTAAATAGGAAAATGCAATGTCAACTACAAGAGCAAGGCAACAAAGCATCTCTGAAAGTTCAAGCCAAATCCCAAGACATTGCATGAAACTTTAGAGCAGGTAACTTAATGTTATTCAAATTGCAACAATGTTCTTTATAATCTCCTAAATTAAGGAACCAAAGTTTTAAAAATGCTATTAGTGCAAAGAATATCCTGACAAGAAAGAAATCCTCCTAAAAATCAAAGCTAGGCAATCAGTTCAGCCAAATAACTGTTATATTGTGTTTCTAACATCACTAACTACAGGAGAGACAGTAGCTTAAAAGTGAACTTACACAGAAAAAAAAGTCATCATGTCACTCAGCAGGAATCTTAGCTTGATGGGCAATAGTCTCAAAAAGGTATATTTTAGTATGTTCCAGGAGTATGTATTACTATGTTCCAGGAGACTCTCCCCCACAGCCCCTGCAAAGGAATTAAGATATTATCAGTAATTTACAAAAGATTCTTGCATGCCTGTAAATTGAAGATAGTGGATCCAAGATGGCTTTGACTGCTAGTATTTAATATCTTATAAACACATAGGGTTTTTTTCTTTATTTTTTCNTTTTCATTTTTTAAAATTGTTATTAACCTAAAACTGTCAAATACATAAAACATTAATTCAAGACTGAAAAAAGTGACCCTTCTTTAAAGNAAACAGGTAAGTCTTGGGGAATGGATGCTAGATACAGTAGGGACATAATAAGAAGTCAAGAGAATGAAATAAGGAACTTATTTATCTTACATGGAAGTGTTTTTTAATACAATGTCCTTAATTTTTTATTGATTTTCTGATTTCAAATCTACTTTGAGAACATATGGGGGCTTTTATCATATTTTACTGTTGATTAAGGTGTGCTGGTATTATGGTTTTGTATTTGAACTTTAACTGTGCGTTCGAATACGGGCTTGGCTCTTACTGAGGTAAATGTACAGTCATAAAAATGGTTCAGTAAGCAGACATGCAATTGGGAATTCAAAAATAGGCATTTGAAGATAAAATTAAAAAGAGCACAAAGTAGAATGGTATTGAATTAGTTTATATAATAATAATGGTGAGTTTTAAACATTGCCCTTCTTTAACAAACATAAGCACACATTCACACATACCCTTACCCAGGCAGACACACAAAAAAGTCAATTTACTAAGATTACATAGGCAATTCTGCTTCATTATTTTTTTACAAAACAAATTAAAAAGGAATTGTATGGACATGTTTATTTGAAAGTAGAAGCCTTCTATATCTCTTAGGATAAACATATTATTGTGACAGGAACCATGCAGAGAGTAAAATATATTTTGTGGAAAGCTCTAATTGAAAGGACCATCTCTGACTGGTTGGACTAGGACTGACAAATCATGTTACAGAGTATTTCTGCCAAGGTACACAGGAGAGGTATGTGATCATCCATCCATGTCTCCCTTTGAAAGATCAGCTGGCAGAGCAGATGGTAGAAGTTTGGCCTGCAGGAATCCCTAAGTCTCTGGTTCAATTCCAGGTGGAAGGAGCTCCTTGGTTTTCATTCAAAGCAACCAGGACTAGCTGGAGAAGTGGGCCCATGGGGTTCTCATGAGGTTTCCCAAGACTGAGTGCCAGGTGCTGCACCTGGGTNACGGCAATCCTCTGTGTCAGCCAGGCTGTGCATGCTGAGAGCAGCCCTGCCAGAAGGGTTTGGGGTGCTGGTGGATGGACATGACCCAGCCATGGGCACTCACAGCCCAGAAACCAACCTGTCCTGGGCTGCATCCAGAGCAGCGTGGGCAGCAGGGCAGGGAGGGGATTCTGCCCCTCTGCTCTGCTCTGTGAGACCCACCTGCAGGGCTGCATCAGCCCTGGGGTCCAGCACAGGAAGGAGATTAATCTGTTAAAGTGAGTCCAGAGCAGGCCTCCAAGATTTTTAGATGGGTGGAGGAGCTGCCCTCTGAAGACAGGCTGAGAGTTGGGGTTGTTCAGCCTGGAGAAGAGACAGCTCAGGGGTTAGGTAATTGCAGCCTTGCAGTACCCAAAAGGAACCTNCAAGATAATGAGAGAGACTTTTGCAAGGGTATGTANTGANAGGNCAAGGGGAAATGGCTTCAGACTGAAAGAGAGTAGGNTTAGATTAGATACTAGGAAAACATTCATTGCTATGAGGGTGGTGAGGCACAGGAACAGCTTGCCCAGAGNANCTGTGGATGCCCCATCCCTGTGAATGATCAAGGCCAGGCTNGATGGAGCTCAGAGCAACCAAGTCTAATAAAAGGCATCCCTGCCCATGGAAGGGGTGTTGGAATGAGATGATCTCTAAAATCCCTTCCAACTCCAGCCATTCTCCTAGGATATTTACTCTGTATCCTTTTAAAATTCCTCTAGGGCATATGTAGTGTGTTTTGATGGTTCTGAGATGTCTCAGCATAGCAGCATTTGAACCTGTGTAGAGTAGCAGGAGCAGATGCTAAACTCTAGGATTCATCAGACTCCAGAACTCTTGCTGATGTTGTCAATGCAAGTTCCTAGCAGGCTATAGAATTATGTTTGTAACTTCTCAGTCTGTAACTTTGACTAACTCCTTCCCAGTTTATGACTTCTGCACCTGTAATCTTCACATTGTTACTTTAAACACAATTAATTTGTACAGAGTTGTATACATTATTGCAGCAGTGGTTCTGAGGACAAAAGTNTCCCACAAATATAATGGAGCATGTTTCAGATGTGTGCTATAACACTTTTTTATTCAGATCCCTCTCACTCTGACAATGCCATCAAAATCGATTTCACTTTTAGACTCTTTTCTATTTGGAGCAATTTCTAAAGGCTTGCTCATCTGTTTTGGTGTCAACCACAAGGTCTACAGAGAAATTTCCTTAATTTACTCTTTAATTTATACACAGAAAATTCTATTACATTCAAACCACGATCTAAGTACCTGAATACTAAGCAGGAATAAGAGTTTCTCATACTAAACAAAACTGGGAGGAAATCAAACAGGAGAAAATAAATATAGGACAGAAGAATCTGTCAGATTTGCTAAATTGTGAAAGACTACTAAATATTTTACAGAAAGTTATCATTGTTTTTTAATACAGTCTTCTACTGAAAATTGTGAAATACTGAGATTGTAGCCCCCAAAGGCATTCAACAGATATAAAGTTTATTGAAATTCAAAATGTGCAACGTTGAAATTTCTGGATGATACATGAGATGTGCTTGCAGGATTTTCCAACTTTTATTGTCTGGTGGTCTGATTCCACTTCTTTTATTTTACAGGACACAATGAAGAACAATATGTAGCACAGTTGAGGAGACCACAAAAGTTTGCAAAAAGAGATTAAAAAATATTGACTTCATTGGAACTGTTATGAATGCTTTGCAAGCCTAAAAATTATTAAAAAGTTAGGTTTTGTCATCTGAAACGTTTGAAGTAGGCTTTTCAATGGAATCTTCTGAAGTTTAATGTGAAATAGACATTTTTCTCAGGATAGAATTACAGTAAAAGCTATTTCATTTTTAATATATGTATTGCAATTCACATTCAAATACCATTTCATAGTTTGATAAATTGGCAAATTGAAAAGGGATATGTTATAAATAGAAACATGAATTCTGAAAGTACTGAAACTTCATTTTGCATGAGGACATTAGAGTACAAAAGTAAAAACTGTGCTTTAAGCCAACTACCTATCTTGAAAAGAGAAATGTTTGAAATTACAGTTTTCTTTTAGTATGAATATAATAGCTGTTATTTGTTTTCTAAATTTGTCAAGTTTAGAAAACTCATTTTACCATTACATTCTTAAAATAGAGCTGTTAAAATATTTTTAGTGTCAGTGAAGTGTTATTTGTAAGTTTTAAAATAGGCAAATATCTCTTCAGTTCTTTACTGCTGCAGTAGTAGAACATTCTTTGGTAGACCCAGTGGTCTGAACACAAAAATAAAATGGCAATAACATCAGTTCTAACTTACTAGATAGTGCCTTCTTAGTTACTGNCATTAAAGAAATACTCTCTGCAGGTCTGTTTTCAGATATGCTGCTCATAATGGAGAGTAATTTCAGCCTATGGAGAAAATGACTGACAGATGGCATTATTTCTTTCTCTATTTATAAACACAGTCAGAATGGAGCTAAAGTCTAAAAGACCTTTTGTAAGTAATAGCATAAAGAGTGTGAAAAGGAGCCTGCACTGCTTCCAACAGCTCTGAAGACATTTAACACATGCTCCACAAGATTTTTTCATCGTTTAAATATATGACTTTCCTGGTAAAATAGAAAAAGTTATCAACAAAATGAACTNCACCACAAAGAAAAAAAGCCATGTATTGTTAATTACAAGAAAGGTTACTGTGGGTTTCCAGCAATACAGTCTTTCATTAACAGATCAAGGGGTTTTTTGTTTGTTTTTGTTGGGTTTTTTGTTTGTTTGTTTCTTAAGGTGAGGGAAAAATAGATTCAGCTTCTTATTTTCAGTTAGATATAAGAAATAACTTTTCACACTTAGCAACACCAGTGAAGCCCTGGACTGCCTATCAGTGTGTTAGCAGTAAACATTGAGCCTTTTCTACTACCTTTGATACTCCTGTATAAGGAAGTGTCCTTGGAGTTTAATGTTAATTTCAGAATTACTCTAAGAGGACTCTTCAGCAGACTGTTCTGATGGTGCTATTGAACTTTAAAATCTTTAGCATGTGGCCATTAAGTATTCTGCAAATGCTTTCCACACCTGATGGGCTCTTATAAGCTGCCAGGATTTAGCAATTGACCTGTGATGGATGAAGTGAGAAAAGCAAAAGCAGTCTGTAGAGTACCAGTGTCCAACCCTTGCTCTGAGTCTGACTGACTTCTATGAGCAGCATTGAAGTTTTATATCTGGTCAAAGAAAAAGGGTTTTGCTTTGTCTCTATCACAAACTCAACAAAGTCCTTCACGTTTAAAGTATAAAATNTGGCTTATAAAATCAAATTTCTACAAGCAACTTCTATTCATAATGGTGTGTTCTTTGTTTTTTTTAATTTATCCCCTCCTTTCCCTTCCCTCCTCTCCCCCCACAGTATGAGCTTTTCCAGGGAATTTTTGTGAAACTACTTAGGTATNTGATGTGTGCTTTTTAAAATGGTATCAAGGGTATAGAATCATCTTGATTTTTACACCTTGTCATAGTAAAATAATCTTGCTTTTTCAGGAAATGCAGGAACTTCAGCATTGGAAGTGTTTAGCTGGTTTTAGTTTTTCACTTGAATTGGTGTGTTCTCACTGGACAAGATCAGAATAAACTTGTTTTGAACTGAAATAATTCACGTTTGCTCTGTGAATTGAGTACGCATGTGCTCGTTGATGTTTTCAAAAGCTGTTCTATAGTCTTGTTAACTGCTGTCTTTAGGTCTTCAATGTTGAAAAAATTATATATGTTAGCAGCAAACATCGTTAATCACTACTTCTCTTAAATATGTTTGATTTCTGGCTTAGATACAGAAGTGTTTGTTAGTTATCATATTAATTTCAGTAAATGCAGACAAGAGCTCAGTTCATGAAAGATACTTAGATATAATTCACTGATTTCCTGGAAATATGCTTATACTTCTATAAAGAACTGTACTGAACTTCAAACATCTAAACATCTGCATGTTTTATACATTGTCTTTTGATCCCATTTATTTTTAGACTTGTATAGTTACTCTGAATTCCTGGGGGCAATCTGTCCCATGAAATTTGGTGTTGATTNGTTATATAAAAAAATTCATCTAACCTGAGAGTTACCTTAGGGTAGTCTTCAGCCATAGCAGATAACTTCATAAATATTTTCCATCACCTATTTTACCTGTCAAAGGAGNATAAGGAATTAAGTTTAGCTTGGAGGAACTGAGAAATAATTACAGAGGTTCACAGTAATGCTGTTTCCAACTCTGAATTTATGGCATGGTACCAGTTAGACTTTGAGGAAGCTGTGNTGTGTTTCTGCTGACAGAAGACTATCATGACAGGAATAACTCTTTCAGAGAGCTGTTCATGCCCACACTGTTGGCTGTAAGATGTCATAGCTTTGATTCAAATTTCCACACTATTTGCTGCACAGTACAAACCTACAGTGCACACAGACTCTGTATAAATCCCATTTACTTCTGTCACTTCTGTGTCTCTCAGAGATCCACTGGCACGTGACAAATGGAGATAAAGTCAGACTGTGCACAGAGTCAGATGCCATTTGTCNTGCCATTTGTCATGCCACAGTAATGAGGATTGGGTTTGTTCTGTTTCTCCTGAATGATGTGAACATAACCTTCTTTCACATTACAGAAGTCAGGTGGGTTTCACCAAAGCCTTGGCCTGAGCTGGCTCTAAGGGCAGCTGTAGCTTACCTATCATATTGGCCATTTCAACAGCACTTGTGAAATGCCTCCAGGACTTTAAAAGTTTAATAAATCATGTGAAAGAAGCATGGAGTTCTTATCAGTTACATAGTCTGTTCCTTGGACCCCAAAATAGGATCTTATATGATTGATAACTAAGATCTTCACTTATTCAGTAAAAGTCTGGGTAGAGGGGGNATCCTGATAGGAGTACTACAGAAAGTATTTTCTTCATGTTTATCAAAGAGTCTAAGTTAATACAGGAAATACAATGTGAACTCAGGCTTATTAATGGAACCATGACTGATATATTCACATCATGTGCAAAGATTTTTCCTCTTAATTATATATTTTTAATTTTTGTTCTCTTACATAAAAAATGTAATATTTTACATTGTTCCATTTTAATAAAATAAACATGCAAATTGATTTCTTCTTTTTTCCCTTTTTTAATGCAATATTAATGGTTTTATAAATAGAAATCTTGAAAAGAAATCTACAAAGAAGAAACATATTTTCTATAATTCAAATTTAAATTTACTATGCTATTCACATTTATTTCAGTACACTTCATTCTGTCTGAAACTAAATTCCCAATTCAGATTCAAANGGTGTTTATTTTCAACATAAAGCCATATTTCACATGATAGGAAATCAAAGAGATTATGATTGTGATATTGATTGAGTGTAAGCATGTTATTTAATTAAAAGAAAAAACCAATCATAAAAATATAAAAAAACCCCAACGTATCTTTAAAAGTAATGCTACAGCACCACGAAAGTTTTATGAATTTTGCCCTTTTTTTTACACTGAGTATTCCCCTACATACTTAAAAGGGATCAAACATATAATCAGAAGAAAAAAGGAAAAAAGGTATGTAAGAAGAGTAGTCAGTCTTTAAAACAAAACAATTAGTTTCTAATGTTAGCTCTAGCNTAGCTTCATCAACAGGACCTCTATTGTCTTTGTACTAAAAGAATGAAATAAAATCATCTTGTCATGGCAAATATGTAAAATCTCTCTTAATAACATATTTAAATAATAAATCTGACTACAGCTCCAGCAATAAAATGAATCTTCTGCTTGTTGCAAGCATACCTTTAATGTAACACTGATTTGTTCCCCAAATATACCTCTCAATGATAATATCAGAATTGAAAAAAAATTGCAAAAAACTTTACAGCTGAAATGTTCACAGCCCATATCTAATAGTCTGTCATGGGAATAATTACTTGTAATGGGTATCCAAGGGATATAATTGTCTGCTGCTGTGAATTAGGAGTGCCACAGGTGGTGTTAATCACTTGGAATGTATTGGAGTAGAACAGCAGCCAGAGAAAGAGCCTGCTTAAGCTTGATTTGTGGAACCATTGTTTCTGGACACTTCAGACATAAATTGAGCACATGGTAGTAATAATGCACACTCAAGTAGTTATGCTGAAAGAAAAAGGATATAAATATAAATAAAAATCAGNGAAAAGTTTTGTTCCTTAGCAAAGGTTACAGGAATGGTCATGAGCAAAGTTGTTCTGTGTTGTGGCGCTTGCATTTTTTGATGGGCAACACACAGCAAAAGGAAGCTCAGTAGCTGCTTTTATTCCTTGAATCTCCCTGGTACATATCAGCAAAAGAGCTTTTGTCAATTAGGTACTCCAAAATNTTCCCTTTCATGGAACTCCAATATCACAGTTGTAAATGACTTGTGAGGTCATTGAATTCTGTGGTGTATGATTTATAGAAATANATCCAAGTGTAAATGTAAATTTAAAACTTTCTTGAAATATGATATTGATTTATTACATCACCATCTGAACTTAAGAACACATCATCAGTAGCTTCTCAAAAATATCATGGGCATCAGCGAAAATGANCTGACTTGAATTTGGGTGAAATATGTGAAGATACAGTAACTAAATAAATGTGATGATACCTGGATCTCCTCAGAGCAAAGTCAAGGCATTTACTGGNTATCTGTAGATAAATTGGAGGCAGAATAACTGAGCCTGTGAATGACACCATATGTCTTTGAAGATGGTGATAAAATTCAAAATTCAATNACTCTAATCTTTTAAAAGAATTAGTCTGTTAGTGCTCTATGAACTCAAATAACAAAATCAGTTCTCCCTCTGAGATATGAAGGAGTGGACAGTTGATCAAATATCACTGTGGAACATTCATTCTGAAAGTCAAAGCAGCATAAGTANCATTTTTGTTTGGAAGCCTGTTTGGATTTTAGAACGCATAGTTTTTGTACCCATTACAGAGAGAAAACCAAGTTATAATGGTGACTTTTACAATTTAAAAGATCCCATCTAGGAAGTAACAAGTTCCAGCTATGCAAAAGATTTAAAGAGAAAGATAAAGAATGAAGTTAGACNTCAAGTTTGTTATTTCAAATTAATTAAGGTTTTGGTGAGTAGTTTTTTGTCAGGGTTTTTNTAAAGTCAAGTTTACTGAATTGTAAACTGCTGAACTATAATTTATAAGAATTAACACACATCATTAAATGAAGTTTCAGATCCCAGCAGCTTAGTCTTTCTCAAAATGCATAACTCTATGGGCAAATTACAGTTTGATAGTGATCCATGAAAATTATAAATATTATTATCCTAAGTTTGTACATAAGGTATCAACAGGATTATTAGGAGAAATCATCTGAACATCATCACAAAAAAATAAACAGATACTTCAGCTTTTACAGTTCCATTCTGTAAGTCCTAGATTGTACTTGTCCTTCAGTGTATTTTTCACAAATTTTCAGTTTGTCAGACACAAAAAAAGGACGGGAAAAAATGTGAAAACGGGTCATCATAGCAAATAATCCACTAGGAATATTACCATCAGCATTTTTGTCAAGAGCAGAACTGTTGCCAACAACTATAGCTCAGCAAGACAATAACATACTCTTTCATAAAAATATGTGTTATGAAAGATATTTTTTCCCTCTCTTTGTAANTTTTTTGGTTATTATTCACATCTTAATAGGTATTTGCAGAAAAGGTACTTTATTCTATATTTTGAAATAANTATAGAATAATAAACATAAATATATATAATGAACATAAATAAATATAGAATAGACAATAAATAAATAAATATNAAATAAATAAATACAATTCTGTAAAATTACAAGAACTGATACTCTGTTTAAGGCTCTCAAAATGACCAGACTTTACCTGCTGCACCAAATGTTTTTCCTAAGCTATCAAGAATTAAGACAGCATTACACACACACATAAAACTATTTTAATGTATATGTAATGTATATGTATATNTAATGTATTANGTATATATATGTTAATCTAATAAAAGTAAATAAAATACAGTCTGCCAAAATCCTGAGTGTGCTATAAATAATGACATGGATTAATACACAACTGTTTGTTACAAAGCTTCTCAACTTACCTAACAGCACTGCCAAACCTGTATCCTGGAGGAGATGTTATGGTGGGATGACCCTGGCTGGACACCAGATTCCCCCAAGGCCATTCTATCACCCCCCCCTTCAGCTAGACTAGGTAGAAATAAATACAATGAAAGGCTTGTGGGTTGAGATAAGCACTGGTAGAGCTCACTCACCAATTATCATCATGGACAAAACAGACTTGGCTTGAGGAAAGTTAATTTAACTTATTAGAAATTAAATTAGAGCCCAGTCATCATCACAGTCTCTGAGACTTTAATGTCACATAAATCCAATATGTATATGGCTGCATTTATGAGTAACAGCGTAATTCCCAGCATGCCTTTATTAGGATTTAGTACTTTGCCTTTGAATATTTCCCTCTCTGTCACTTATTTCAACTTTACATACTTCCCAAGTAACCATCAGCTTCCAGTCTATGTGGGAAACTGCAAAAACGTTTTGTTTTTTTTTCTTGTTTGTTTGTTTGTTTGGTTGTTTTTTCTGTTTTTTTTTTTTTTTGTTTCCAAGAATAGCCATCTTTTGAATTTAAGGAAAGGGACAGTTTGAGGGAGATTTTCATTTAGGTCACAATGCCATTAACCCTTAAAGAAATTTACATTGCAGTTGACATGAAAACATATGTATATGAAAAAAAATCTATCCTTTATGTTACCCCAAAATATATTTTTGCTGTTGTTAGCTCTTGTAAGTGCCAATGNAAACATAACACATTTACATAGATTAATGTAGTTTAGAAAAAGGAAAGGTAATAAGGCTGGGCAGGTTTTAAATGCTGGACTTGAACAAATAGAAAATCAAGATCTAAGGATTTGGGTTTTGTGCATCCTCTGTTGCTAGGAGCTATTCACACATTCACATCCAAAGTCCTTTTGCACTAACATTTCACTGGATGTAAAAAGGAATTGGCCATTTACAGTGGGAGAAATTTAACCACGTTTAGCTAAAAGCCCATGGCTTAAACAGTGCTGGTTCTCTACATTTCCTCTTCAGTTAGTGGGGAAAAAGGCTGAAACTTGGAGATCCTTTTTTTTTTAACTCATTAAGTCCATGATGTTACCTGGTGAATGGCATTAACAATACCTGTCTCTTCCCACTGATTACAAGAGCTGCGAGCACATTCCAGCACGTGAATGTCTAAAATTAGATAGATTCCACATTTAACTGTGAAAATGAAACCTGCTCAGTAGGACAGATTGCTTTTACAGTTTTGGTCCTGATATCTCAAAGTGTCAATCTTTTGGGAGGAGTGGGGNATAACACAGACCAGAAATAAGATAACAGAAAATTAGGGGTCAACTCTGTGTGAAGATTAAACATTTTTTGGTTTCTTCTGTGAAGTATCTTCTCAATAATATGACTTTATACATTTTTCTTTGCCTCTTTGCTACCCATTGAACAACAGTAAAATGCTATCCCATCTAAACAGAACCATCTTTCATTGTCANTAAGGTTTCTCTAAGTTTTCAGGTAGTAGATAATCAGGCCCATTGTCCCTAAAGGAGCAACAGTTACTTCAAATATTTTCTTTCTCTGGCTGATGGCATGACATGTGTGTGCTTATATAGCTCATTTTTATAACAGATGCTTACTGCCCTTAGCACTTTTTCCACATTTGTCTTACATAGGTAGAGACATAATGTGGATTGTGTTTAAACTGCAATGGTTGATTGAACTGTCTGTCTTCTGGGAAAAAAAACAAACTGATTTTAATGGGGGGTTACTGAGGAATGGTTCACATTTGCTGCCTAAAATAATATTTCACTGTCTTGTTCTTGCAGATATTGCAGCATGCAGAATGTGAAAATGAATCTACCCAGCTATTGCTCCTTTTTTGCCAAGGAAAGCTTTTTCATTTGTACAGCTCTAGCAAGGAAGACANGCTCTTTGCAGAAACTGAACTCTGAAAATATTTCTAAGTTAATTCTTGATGTGAAACCTGCTGCTTCTGTTTTTAGTACCTGACAAATCATTCTTCTATTTATGCATTTCTGCCTCCCTTCTCTCAAGTGATGCCTTGGACAGTCTGTGGGAAATGGGAAATGTGTCTCTCGGGACAGTTTNAATACAGCCACCTCAATGGCATAAAATGTTTGAAATAGAGGTGAATTTTTGAAAACATAGGTGGATTTTTAAAAGANAATTTCTGAAAGTATCAAGCAAGCCTGGTTCTAGGAGTGTGATTTTATAGCATGGGTTCCCAAGTGGTTTTCTCTTTGATCCTGCTAGTAAGAGGAGGGGCTTGAGGAGGCATAGTTGCATCCTATGAGTTGGAAACTGATTACAAGCTTGTTTTGACAATATGGACTTGAAATTTATGACAATCTAACCCCTTCTGAAAATTGAATGCTTCTAGAAAAAAAGCATAATTCACCTGACACACTGGCAGAAATGCATTTTTGCCAAAAGGCTGGTGAACCTTGTGAGAGGAATTTTACACTTGTAAAAAATGGGTGAGGAAGATGCAAGGAGGTGAGGAAGATGAGTTTTAAGTGACAGTGAATATCAGGTATTTCATGGTTCTCTGCTTGAATTCTGTTCCATCNACATATTTAGGTGACTTTTAAAGCCATTGTTATTTTTAAGTACTCCGGGATTTGAAGTTATTAAAGAGAAAAGTAACAGCCAATAAAAAGTTTAGAGGATTAAATTGTATCCAACATTCAAATTAATATTCAAGACCAACTAAGAATTTTTACAAATATAAGGTAAGGAATAACTGCTATTTCAAAACATTCTTTAGAAAAATACTAATTAAAATTTGTAATATAATTTNAAAAAATAAAAGGAAATACCTTGATGCAACACAAAGATCAAAGACAATAATCCATTCACTTGCTCAGCTTGGTGGAATAGGGCATTCTGTTTTCAGCTTTACATTTCAATATCATTGTGGGTCAAATGCAGGATCCCAGAGAACCACCAGAATTACCAAAGACTGATAAGAAATTGTATTTTCTTTTTAACTTTGAGAGGAAAAGACTGATCCCAATCTTAACAATATAGATTATTAAAAAGATTAAGATAGCAAACTTCCTGTTTATTTAGAAAAAAATTACTAATTTTCACTAAAATATTAGACACTAGGAAAAAAGTACTGGTAAAGTATTTCCTTAATTTTCAAAGGAGATTTTTACAAAGGGGACAGCATGCTGTAGAAGAAAATTTCTTTGAAAGAGGCTAACACTAGAGTTCCTGAGACATGNCCATAACAGGACAATTCAGCTCTATTTTTCAATAGTTTTAGAAGCAAACTCCATNAAACACAATTCAAAAACAACTTGTATATGTCACAAAATTAATGCTACAAGAGACTATTCAAAAGAAACATTTTCTGCTCTGTAGGCAAGTACTGATATGCTCTATCTGCTCCCTGGTGCAGAGGGATAATAAAACAGGAACAGATTTGCTGTCATATCTTCAGAAAAAATTGTAATTAGTGTTTTAAAATGAAAAAGTGAGAAGAAGATGTAGTATTAATTCTTTTTTTTNATAATCTATTCCATTTCTGCTTGCCTGAAGCATGCTTAATTTGATAGGCATCTTTTAATTTGTAATTAGTCTTTAGGAGGGACTATTTTCTGATGCTTTAAGCAGTGCAGTACTTACTAATTTGTGTTCTCATTTTATCCAGTGTTTATGCACTATGGACCACATTCAGTACCCACTGAGAGGTAATTGTAAATTAGTTCAGCATTTAGCTCATTTGGCTTTCTTATATTTTTGAACACATAAAACAAGATAAATTATAATTTAGTTTACATCCTACCATCTCAGCCAGGCTTGCACATAATTCTTACAGAGAGCAAAACATCTCCAGGCATTATTTTTCCTCTATTGATGTACAAAGGAGTGGCAGCAACATCTAACTTTTGGCAGCAGAGGAAACATGGCTACGACCACATTCACTTCAGTGACTGTGGCACTTTTGTGTGCCACAGCACTTTGGAGACTTCCTTGTCTTTGATCATGAGGATGTGAAACTAAATTAAGTAAATTTTATTTCAGGTAACTCATAGCTGNTATTGCCTGAAGCTGAAAACATGCCATGAAAATAGTTAGCTTCTTGTAGTGTTTATGTACTTCTTAGTCTGCCTAAGCATCTTGATATTAAATCTGTTGGTTTAAATATAATCTGAACTCCTGGTGCCAGGTACTGTANTATAAGGGCAACTTTACAGCAGCCTTCCACTTCTTAAGGGGGTCTTACAAGAGAGCTGGAGTTGGAGGAATGGTTACTGCTNTAACAAAGGCATGTAGCCACAGGACGAGGAGGAACAGCCTTAAACTGAAAGGAGAGCGGGTTTAGATCAGATATTAGGAAGAAGATCTTTGCTACAGGGTGCTGAGACACTGAAACAGGTTACTCAGAGAATTTGGACTCCTCATCCCTGGAGCTGTTCCAGACCAGGTTGGATGGGGCTCTGAGCACAGCAGTCAGGNTTNCAACCAGATGATTGTTAANATTCCTTCCAANCCAAACCATTATATGACTCCATGTACATACACAACGTATATTAATAAATTATTCCTGTCCTAATTGATGGAGAATGCAAATTGCAGAAAAGGCACAGAGGAAAATGTCTGTAAACAGAGAGAGCATAACACTTTTTGCACTCAAACTGCTGGCTTAAGTAGTCATTGTCTTTTTGAATAATCCAAGAGAATGCTTAATAGGGTGGCTACAAAGAGCATGAACGTTCTCTCTTCATAAGAGGCAGCATGGAGAAGGCAAAATGAAATAGATCTGAGATGCTCAGGGAAACATTTCATCTTGATCTAAGAAAGAAATTTTTTGTACTGAAAACAAACTCCTCAGTGATTAGGTAGAGTCCCCATCTCTGAAGGTTTTCAAAACAGAGTGTTAAATAATCTTGTCTAAGCTCCCTTTAAAAAAAAAAGGGGATGGACCAGATTGTCCTTTCCAACAGTTCTATGATTTTTAAAAAATATATATTTTAAAAGGAAGGTAGAAGGTGAAAAGTAGAAAAAAAAATGCTATCTTGGAGGCATTTTCTTCCTCAGTAGTATTTCCCAATGCTTTTTTTCAANGTTTTCTCTAATTTTAAGCACTTTTTCATAAATAAAGGGATTTGAGCAGCTCTTATTTATTATTTTAGCTATATGTAAAATTAGATTCTAAAATATTTCTTTATACTACATGCTTTATGTCTATATTTTTAAGTCATTGTTTGTTTTCCTCACTGTGAATTGTGCCTAAACCTTTTTGATTTCTCATATTTAATTTTCAGCTCCTTTTCTGGGTGTTCAGTCTTCATGACCTTGTAGAAGGAGCTTGTATTTGGTATTCTAAGCCATAAGCTTTTCCTGTCTACATCTTTTTTAATGGTCTGTGGTTGTGATTTTAATTAACTCTTCATGATGTCAAACACAGGAAAAAAATGAGGTCAAGATTACCTGGATGACAGGTGTAGGAATATAGCAGAGGAGATGCAATGACCTGTGTGGTTTGGTTGTCTTTTTTTTTTTTTTCCCCCAACTCTTGAATCAAATGCAGAGGCATTTCTAAATGTATGTGGTTCCAGTGTTAGGCAGCATAGGAAGAATTCTCTAATATCTCACACTAATATCTCCTATTTGCCAGCAAGACTTCTTTATTGCANTTATTACTTATATTACAACTATCAATCCCAATAAGTTGAAATTTGCTCGTGTAGCAATGCCTTATAAAGCAAGAATTTCAATGTATTGTTTCCCATTTTAATACATTATTATAAAATGCACTGTTGGGGGCTGGACTAGGCATAAAATAACAGCCTGCAGATCAATAAGANCTTCAAGAGTGAATTTATTACTCTGAAAAGTATTGTAATTGTAAGACAAGACATAGCATAAACTGTTATATATATATCTTCACATAAATACAACTAAGCCAAAATATCTGGTGATAAATAAGGAAATTTAGAGTTCAGGTTTTAAGCGACCACTATTTACATATTATCCTAATACAATCTACTTTGGCAATCNTTTACCATAGTGAAATGCCTTTGAAACTTCATATATTTTATAGATATTACCTTATTTTTAAAGCCTGAAGGGCTTTTAAATCATCTGATCAGACCTCCAGTATGACACAGGTCATTTCACTTCATTCACATAATTTTTTTGGTGAATAAACTGTCTGCATTTCAGTCTTCAGAAACTAGTTGTATGCCATGTAAAGGAAATAAAAGAGACAGGAATTGGAATTCAAAATTATTTTGAAAAATTAGAAAAAAATATTTAAAAATTTAAAAATGAGTATTCAATTAAGTCAACTATGGNTTTTCTATTTTGATGAGAATAGATAACTACAGGAAGTTGAGATGTAGATAAACTGATTCGATGAAAAATGCATATAAATTACCTGGAAATAAAAGATAATTACAAAACTGGTCTAAAGTCTACAGTAATAATGTTATTCATAGAAAAACTACATGGGATGAGTAAACAATAATGTCTTTATTCACTGCATTTATGGTTTCATTTGGAGAACTACACTTTCTTTTGAAGACTGAAAGAATTCTGCTCTGTATCTTGATATTGCCATTGCTCACAAGAAGGCCACAGGCTTCCTCCTGACCCTGCAAGGTCCCAGGACAAAGATTGCTGGCCTTGCTTTGCATGGATATGTCTAGACCAGCACGGCCCAGCTCTTTCTGTTCATCTAATTTACAAAAAAAACCCCACTTCTCTAACAACAAGACTATTGCCTGAGTGGTTTTAGCTTCAGCATAGCTGTATTGTGTGCTGGAATGGTACAATTTATTTTAATTTTACTTTTTTTTTTTTTTTTTTTTTTTAATCAGTACTTAGTGGTAACATGTAGCTGTCTTGTGTGGAATCAACTGTGTATGTCCCCATAATAAAACTGTAGTATAGAAGGGTGAAGCCTTAGGATGGCAAATGAGGCATTTTTTGCATTCGAAATCATATTTAAACAAAAAAAAGAAAAAATCCACAGCATATGTCTGAAGCCAAGAAGTTGTTTTAGTCCTGATATTTCAATAATCTAATAAAGAAAAATCACTTTAATAACCAAGTCAAAACTGTTGCATAACAACTTCCTTCCAATGTTCTTTAGAATCCTAAGGATGGCAGGTTTGGCATTTGAGAAGGTTTGCATATTCAGAAACTNTTACAGGTCATCATACAATGAAAGCAGCATGCATGCCATGTATTCAGCTACATATTAAAAAAAGCTCTCTGATAATCAAGCAACGGATTCCCTTTGCACCAGATTCTGGTACAAAACAAAAAAACAAAAAACAAAAAGCAAAAAGCAAAAAACAAAAAACAAAAAACAAAACAAAAAAAAAAAACAAAACAGAAAAAAAACCAAAAAAAACCCCAAAAAAACCAAAAAAACCCAAAACAAACAAACAAAAAACCCTACAAAATAAAAAAAAAAAAAAAAAAAAACACAAAAAAAATCAAAAAACCCCCCAAAAATAATGGAAATATTTAATTTACAACATAATGCCCAGAAGCAGGCTAAATTCAACTTTTTAAAAGTAAGCAAGTCCACATACTGTGAATTGATCCTCCACGGAGATGAGATGTGTTTGTACTGGGATCATGTTTTGTACTGGGGAAAAAAAAAAAAAGAAAAAAAGCACTAACCAATTCTCCCTGTCTTTCTGGACCTAAGAGATCATCCTTAAGTATTATAATCCCTTTGGTCCCAAATCATATATGTTATGATTATGGCATATTATTAAAAATCCAAGAGAAATAAAGAGAGCCCTGAGGAGCAGGAATAAAAAGAACATTTATAAAATTATATACTCCATGTATTATATACTCCATATATATACTCCATATATACTCCACAGGTAGAAGGAGTCTGCTAGTATCAAACCCTTCCCATCTGGAAACAGGGGTTTCAAAATATATAGCCTGATTTTTCGCTATAAGCTTTATTTCTGATTCCTTTTTGATAGCCAAAAATCAGTTATTTTATCAAAAATAAACANCTGCCTAAACAGAAAAGGTTCCCTGTGCCTTTTCTGCATTGTAATTGAAATATTGCTACTGGTTTTAGTCCTCTGAGGTTTTAAAAATCTCCAGTTTCCTTCTGAGGTATTAAAAATAAAATTAGTGGTTTGGAGATAATTCCACTATTCTGTTCATCACAAGAAATTTATGGTTAAGATGATAAAACCAATTGTGTTACTATCAGAGTAATTTCCCACTTCCCTTGAGAGTCTTGGGCATGAGTTGTCTAGATTTGTCAATTTCTCTATCTATGCTTAGTTAATTTTAGCAGATGCTGTTTCATATGTTCTGTTAGTACAGATGGTGAAATCTTTATTTCATGTAAGGGGGAAAAAATTTGTTTCTTCTTTTATTTCCACCTTTTTTTTTTTTTTCTTCAGACAAGAGCTGAAACAGATGGAAGGAAATTTTCATGCAAGTTTATGTCCTAGTAGAGGTTCTACACACAAAAATATAGATATCAATTGTCACAGCAGAAGCTTTTTTTATTTCTAGAAAAATTGGAGGAAGTGTTTCCATGTTGGTTTGGAAATTTTTTGTTTGTTTTCGGGATTTTGTTTTGTTTTGGTGCTTGTTTATTTTTGGTGGTTTGTTTGGAGTTTTTTGGTTTTTTGTATTTTTTTTGTTGGGTTTTTATTTTGGTTTATTGTTTGGGGTTTTGTGGTTTTTTTTTTTTAATTTTTTTTAGGCTTCTAGCAGATGATGCATCTATTATTACTGTAACTCATAGATATACAACAAAAACAAAGATAAAGTTGCATGAACCAGTTTACAATTTTGGAGTCATCTGATAGTTATGTCCAAAGAGATTGGAAACAAATACAGAGAAAAGGCATTTCAGCCACACTTTGGTATTTGGATTAAGAGTTTTATGGAATAAAAAAGTACTAAATCCAAACAATGAATAACTTGAGGTTTTCTTTACTTTTATTCCACCTGACCTTGAAATAATGTAAAATTAAGCCTGATANAAAATTTGTCCATCTCCATCTAAAACTGCCACATACCAAAAATCAACTTGTGCAGACCTCTGCTCACCTCCTCCAGCCGAGCTGAACCTGCTGACTGACCTCCCAGCCTGNACAGACAGCCCTTCAGCCATGGCACCACCTCTGCCTGCTCACAGAAAGGCACCAAACACTCCNTGCTCTGTGCTGGATGGCTGTGTCCTCCTTGCAGAATTTAATGGGAGTTCCAGAGGTGTCTGGTGTGCTGGGGTGGCTGTTTCCCCTGCTGCTGGGATCCATGCCCTGTGGCACAGCACTGAGCATCACAGTCAAGAGAGTTTTGGAAACCATCCACCTCAACTGCTGCACAAATTGCTGCCTCTGTTTGCTGTGCTCCCAGCTGGCTGTGCTTTCCCTGGTGCCAGCTGAAGAGGTACTTGACAATTCCCAACTCTAAATTAAGGATTTTAATATGGCTGAAGATGGCAGATGCCTTTTCAGATTCCTTTTCAGAAGGATTAGCTCTCAGGGGCTGATAGAAATTGCTAGAGCTTCCAGGAATAAACAGGTCTCTTAGCTACCTGTGTGAGCAGCAGCAGCACCCTTTGGGAAGGAGAGCCCAAAAATCACTCCATGAATTCCTGCATCCCTTAGCTACTTCTATTTGCACTGATCTTCCCTGGAGTGTCATACTCAACTCACTGANTCCATCTCCATTTCAGAATCTTCTATCTTCGTGTCTGTCTGATGCTGTTGAATAATGGGATATATGAATGAGTAAACATTGACACAAAATGTGTGTCTGCTCTGTCTGCTGTTTGCTTCCACGTGGTTCTTACTTCAGCTCACATACACCATGCTGCAGATTGTGCCAGTGCTTGTCTTAGTAATACCAATGAAATGCAGTCAATATCATTGAAAAACTCATTAATGCTAATGGTCTCGAAGTACCCAAAACCATTCTGACAACAATTCTGACATGTATGGGAAACATACATATGAGGCTCTGAGACCACCAAGGAGAGGCTTATATAACCTNTTTGTAGTGTGGTGGCACCTTTTTTATATATTTAAGGTGAAGGGCTTAATCAGATTGTACAATCATCAAAAAAAAGAATAATTTATTATCAATAATTTATTATAGTTTAAAGATTTAGGTAAAAAAATCAAAGATATTAAATGCATAATTTTAATTTTTATCCTTTCGATAGATCAGGACAATGAAAACNCTATTCCAGAAACTACTTCCTTTCCATTTTTCTTTACATTATAAATTATCTTTGTTTCCCAAAATATAAAAATTATTATGATGATTAAAAAAATTATTGTATTTATCTTAACAGGGTAAGGTTTCTGAAGGACAAAACATTAAAAATAACTTCAATATTGTTGAAAACTCTAAACTTCACATAAATATCATACCTTTGAATAAGATTTTTTATCANCTCTAAAGCACTACAGAATTTGACATCTGCTGTTATTTCAACTCACAATGCCATAATGTAGCTGGGACCTTTTATATGTAGAGATAAAAAATTAATTGATAATACTTTTTCTTCTTGATTTCTTTTTTTTCCGGATAAAATAAACCAGTTTGTGTGTCAGGAATTTCTTTACAAATTAAAGCTTTATTGTATAGATACACTTTGTGTGTCCAAGTGGAGGAAAAAACAAAACCACACAAAACTTGTCTCTTTGAAGGTCTGAGAAGTTTTTAGTGGAATAGGATAGATTTAGAGAATTAGTAGCTTGTTATTGGTGCATAGGAGTAAGCAGCATGTTTTCAAGAAAATTTATTTCTCCTCTTTTAAAGGAATATAGTGGTTTATGAGAAGTACCTTGCCTGAAGGGCACAGATCAAGTGGCTATATTCCAAGCTACTAATTTCAGAATGATGAACATTGACATTTATTCAGTGAAACCAGCTGCTCACAATTTACCTAAAAGCAANTTTACTCCTTAATATATTTTTTTAGGCTCAGTTCCCTCAGTCATGTATTGGTGAAATGACAGATTTCAGAGTTAGANGAAACAAGGCAATGACCCAGTTTTGCCAAGATTAGCAATTTTTATAAAAGAAATGTTTTGCCAAATTGTACTTTGAAACAACCACATTAGGAGGTAATTTGTACTTTTTAATTTGTATTTTAAAATTAGCAATGCTTTTTTGAGTACCCTATGTTCTAAATACTGAACTTGCCTAGTCAAGAAGAATGCTTCAGATTGATCTTGTTGAACTCTGTCAAGCTGGCTCTGTGTGTGACCACTTCCCTGGGGAGAGCATTTCAGTGCCCAGGAACCCTCTGGGTGAAGAACCTTTTCCTAATATCCAACNTAAACCTCCCCTGACACAATTTCAGGCNATTCCCTTGGGTCCTGTCANTGTNACCACAGAGCAGAGATCAGTGCCTGCTTCTCCTNTCCTCCCCATGAGGAAGTTGTGACTGCAGTGGGGTCTCCCCTCAGTCTCCTCTTTTCCAGGCTGAACAGACNAAGTGACCCCATCTGCTCCTCATGCTTCCCCTCCAGGCCCTTCACCATCCTTGTGCCCTCCTTTGGGTGCTCTCTAACAGCTTAATGTCTTTGCTATGTTTCAGTGAATTTGAATGAAAGTATATTCAATANCTCAACACGAATAAAAGATTCTAAACCATTTCGGAAATTTATAGTATGTAGGAAATCAATGGTGCTTCATTATTTTACACCAGATGAGTGTTTAGTTCTTATGTATCGACCTATACAGTCTGAAAAGTTTCACTTTTCTTTTTAAAAAATACACATGCATTANTATGGATTTACCTATCTATTGTTGTATTGCTGCTTCTAAAAACATTCAATGCACTTTTCTATCCTTCGCATGCCCAATGTAAAGCTGACTTGAAGCCACAGACATCTTACACATGCAGATAGACAGACATACATGAATATTCTATTTTATAAGAAAAGCTTTTCTTTGCCATGTTATGAATAGATGAAAATTTTTTTTTTTAATTTCTCGAATAGTATTCTGACGAGTTTCAATTTTCCCTAGCAGTATAGGAGACCATACAGGAGACCTGCTAAGCTCTGAGTTAAACATGTAGATATAATACACCTAAGCAAGATGCACACCAATAGTGGGCAATTAAGCATTGAAAAACTGAAATTATTTTCTTTTGGAGGGACTCNTGGGGATTTCTGTTTTCTTGCCTTTTTTCTCTGTTAAAAATGTTTACTTCTTCACAACACTAGTAAAATTATTTCTTGTAGAAAGAAAAGCACTACAAGAAGTTTGAATCCCTATGTTCTTGACTTTCTAAATAGTTCTTTTGAATTTTTCATGTGCTGTGATTTCTTCTGCAATTATAATAACATTAAAAAAGCTTTTTTTATGAATTACAAGCAGAGTTCTTTTCAAACACTAGAAAATGCAAGCTATTTTAATGTGTAAACAAGAGTCTGAAACACACTGAATGATTTTCCAACTGTACAAAGCAAGGTTTTCATAGCAATAATCTTCCTGGTGGCTTTTTCTTTTCATAAAAACATTTCTTCAGGAAGAATTGACATTATTATAAGCNCTTGAAAAAGCTATTATAAGTATGGTTAGTTATACTGATATTACCTATATAATAAAAGAACAACATTAAATTACTTTAAGCATTCAGTTCAAGAAATGCTTCAAACTACATAAACCTTTCTAAGGTTTTATCTCTGTAGGGTCCATTNTACTGACATCTTAGTCCCCCTGTTTTCCAACATGGCATAATTTCATAAGCACTGACATTCATAATACTGTCATCCCTAGGCATTCATTCTAGTTCTCCCACTGCTTGCAAAAGACTGAATTTGCACACCTCTCATTTGAAGAGGATGATTTAATCACCAAGCAGTGATGTATTCTGATTGTCTTTGCTCATCACCTTTTCTTTGGAAGCTGAGCCACTGAACATACAAGTAGGAGTCTTCATATTAAATCACAGAAAAAGAGACCTTGATTCTCATCTAGTGATTAGGGCACTTGAAATTGAAGCTCATTCATTTAAAGCAGGTGTCCAAGTGACACTTATCTCCCACTGTAGGTGGCTATTTTTAACAGTGATTCATTTACCCAAGGACATTTTGTTCTTCCATTCACATAATGGAAAACATTACAANTGTCAGGCATCCAGTCAGAATGGTTCAGCTTCATGGTAGTCTCATGATATTGAAAGGCCAAAACATTAAAAATACTGGTGTGCATATCTCCCTTGGTTCTTCATGGAGGTTATCCTTTCATTGCAAATGTAGGTATTCCATCTACAAAATTCCCAGGAAGTCACTGATTTTTCCTAAAGAAGACTGACATATATGACACATAAGGGCACCCAGAATTAGAAAAGGCAGCAGTCCCTACCAGTGACTGCTGAAACACAAGCTTATATTTCTAGGACAGCAAACAGGTCATTGCCCCTGTCTCCAGTATAAACAACATCAGAGAAAGGAGCTGATCACAAGCAGAAAAGGCAACTCTAAAATATCCCATACTTCCACACTCTTTGAAATGCATTCAGTCTTCCCCACTTCCTTGGAAACACAGAAGTATCTTATGGTTGGCTGAACATTTCATTCTTTGTTATAGATATTTGACACGGTGTGGCTGCATGGCACAGATCCCTAACCTGGGTTCATCAGCCTGGTGAGAGTCCAGCATCTAAGAACTTATTATTAAGATATCTTTGTGGAATGAAAGCAGCAGCTTGGATAGGCTATCAAGAAGATAATTCACAGNATTCACACTGTATCAGGCAGAAAACAATGAATTTAAGCAAGCACCATGACTATGCATAATTTTTTGTAGCTCCAAGCCAAAATTANAGAGTATAATGCTAGGGAAGGAAACAAGTAACAGGAATGAGTCCTAATGTAAATGCATCACATTTTCTGCTGGAAATGTGAGAGATGCAAAACAGATTGACTGAGCTTTCAAGGGTGGAAAACTTACAAAAATGGCAATCATAGGAAGGTGACATGGGGTTTTCTACTNCAAACAATTACATGGGGATATTACCTTCCACAATGAAAAAGCAAAAGAAAATTGAATCATAGAATGCCTTGAGTTAGAAAGTATCATCAAAGTCCAAATCTTGGCCCTGGACATGACAATCCCCAAGAGTTAGTAGTGTGCCTGAGAGCATTGCCCAAAAGCTTCTTGAACGGTGTCAAGGCTGGTGCTGTGATCACTTGTCTGGAGAGCATGTTCCAGGTCCCAAATACCCTCTGGGAGAAGAATATTTTTCCAAAATTCAACCTAAAGCTCCTTTGACACAGTTTCACATCATTCCCTTGGGTTCTGTCACTGGTCTGCACAGAGAAGAGAGCAGTGTCAGCCCCTCTTCCCCTCAGGAGGAAGTTTTAACTGCAATGAGGTCTCCACTCAGTCTCCTTTTCTCCAGGCTGAGTAAATCAAGTGACCAGTAGTAGCAAAAGGTATATACAGAGCAGACTCAATACAGCCTAAAACAGCTTACTTTATCCACAGTTCATAATGCTTGCTGCAGTAACTTCAGTGATGTCCCACATCTTCTTAAGATTCTTGCATTTTTAGACTCCTTTCTTCAGTTTGGGATGCTGCAAGAACTGTGATGGAGTCCCAACAGCCTGGCAGCTTTGTTTCTGCATTCTTTCANATTTCTTAATAATGTAACTCCAACATCCTCCTGTCCACACCACCTTCTGCCACTCAGCCAACCCCCTCATCAGCCTAGATTTAGGTTCCCTTAGACACTTACAGCCCATTAAACTGCCCAANAAATCCATGGCTATTTCCCTGCCCTACCTGTAGTTTTCCAAGTCTTAAATACAATCTACTTTCAGTCTCTATGTTTACATTTGCTTCACATTNATCTAGTCTGTGGTGCTCCCACAGACCCCAGACTTTGCCTTCTCTTTCCCTCTATTCCAGGCCATATAAGTGCCCACTCCAGACTCAGAGAGAAAAGTAGTGGATTTTTTTATTTTACACTGGGAAAAAATGAAAATGAAGATTTTCACATTTTACTCAAGGAGCACCATTCTCATCAAGGGAAAGGAACCTTTGTTTCTGTGCTGATAATAGCCCAGAAATTTTGTTTAATGAATTTGGAATTTAAAATAATAATAAAACAATTAAAAAAAAAAAAAAAAGAAAAAAAAAAAGGAAAGCCCTTCTCTTTGTTTTCTTGGCTAATAACCTTACTATCATATTACTGAAAAGATAATCTTCTCTTGGTTACTGCTACACACTAGCACACTTTAAAAAGGTTATGAAGTGTTGTCTACTGCNGAAGTTCAGCTGAAATTCTTTAAACTATAGACAACACTGAGCATGTCTGCACCCATAGGAAAGNGAGATTAACCACCAGACTGTGCTGACAAGAAAATTTGTAGAAACTGATCACTGGAGGCCACTACCTTTTGAATGACTTAGCANTTCAGGCCCCTGGTCTTGTCAAGGGTTGTCTTGACTGTGGATCTTTTTAAGCTGTGACTGCAACAATTTCCAAAGAGGTCAGGAGAGGGTCAAGAGGGCTGTGTCCTTCAAATGAGCACTGATCCCACAGTATCTTATTTCCTATTACATAGCAATGCATCATTTTACTTCCACTTGATCTTGATTCTGCTGTGGAAGGACTGTGGCAGCAATCTAATAAAATCAATTAGTAGATAAACAACTAATTAACTTGTGAGTAAAAGAGGAAATAAAGAGCAAATCCAAGTAGATTTTGTAACAACACCAAAGAAAAATTCTTTGGTGGACCTGAGAATGGGGAGGTAAAAAACCACTGCCTTCACCACCTACCTCCTGCCAGAGGACAGTTCTGCATACTAATGCCTGAAAGCATTGACCTGAGTGATGACTGATCCCAGTGACCTTTAGAGAGGGTTGTAGAAGGGATAAATATAACATAAAGAGAAAATATAGTCTTTGTACAACAATTCTAACTGCATGATTCATGAAAATTACTGATAAGTGGATAATTGGACTGNATATGTTAGGATCCTTATCACTGAGTGTGATTTTATTCAAATAGGTTTTCAAGAAATTAATAAGAGGAATAATCAAATCATATTTTCACATATAAGATCAGTTCCCTTTCTCAACTTTTTCATAATGGATTTTTTTTTTTTAAGAATAACAGTTTTTACATAATATAGGTTAGAGTAAATAAGTGTGGAAGCTCTACTCTAGTCTAAGTGAATGGTGATAACCATTGGTTGATTGGTTTTAAATTAAAGCCTTATAATGTTTAAAAAATTATCATCAAANATAGTCCACTGTGTAAAGCATAAACTGTTTAACATTCCCAGCCTATTAGACAAAGTTCTGCTGTTGGCATAGTCAGAGAAATAAATAAAACAATTACAGGAATTATATGCCAAAATCTCAGTGGTGTGAAGACTGGATTCCTACTTTAAAAAACATAAAAGGAGTGGTGCAAAAATGTGGTAGGATCTACATGTCTGCCTACAGAGTCAGTTTGGTGTTCAGGCATTCACCTTCCTTGGTAGCTTGTTTCAGAATTATAAGAGCATACAAGTGGCAAAGNCATGGAAGATGGACAATTAGCCTTTAAACTAAAAAAAATCTCCAGTATTTCAGCAAATGTATCCTAAGAATTCAAATTCTGTCTAATAGATATAATTTGACAATAGAATTGATTGGCAAAGTGTTAGAGCCTTATATTTATTCTAAACATAGGTAATTGTAATTGATTATTTTGAGAAAATACCTGTAGTTAATTGTGTAACCCTAATGTGGTTATAACAACATTTTCTTTAACTGAATTCAATAAAATCTGTATTTANTGACTGAATGAAATGTATATACAGGTTAATATCTATCATATGGTGGTTAAATTATTAGGAAGGATAACTGTGTAGTATTTAAATATATTAGCAATAATATTACACTAAAGTATATCTTTCTATTGAAATTTCATAAAAACACAATTTGCTCATGATTCTCCTAGCTGTGATAAAACCAAATATATTCTTGAGACATTTCTATGACTATAAAATGGTTTGTTCTGAGATACTTCTGTGCAGTGACCACAAGCAACACCTCAGGTTGCTTATTTTAAAAGGTCCAGTCGGTTGTTAACCTTTAACAATGTTTCTGGAAAGAGCTTTATTAAATTTTCTAAATTAATAATTTAATTTTCCTGATGTGCAGCTGACAATTAACCCAATTTGTCATGTCAGATACTTGACTGTTGATTAGAATGTTGATTAGGTGTTTGATTGGTGATTCAGATACTTCAATTAATTTCACGCATTAAAAGAATTTACACATAGAAAAAACAATCTGACAAAGTTGTTAGAATGCCTCCATGTTGCAGCAGATCTTTAATAACTGCAGCAATTCAGTGACAGACTAATTATGCAATGATATAGAATGCAGGCATTGTTGAATTTCTCCTAAATTTATTCAGCACCCACCTAAAAATACATTTTTTCTTTTTTTTTTCCTAGTTTCATTTCCTTCATGTTAATGTTTGATAGCATAAATTCAAGACTGAACATATTTTCTAGGGAATTNTTTTTCCATGCTATTTTTTCCTCTTTGAGGCTTTTATGAGATGTCCTACATGAAGGAAATATTATTTTCTGTGGTCATTCAGAAAATTCATTAATTTCACACAGTTCCAGCATATAATGCTGCAATGCAAGTACTATGTAACCTTATTAAGAACAACAATGCTATGAAAACAATAGCAGTTAATAAAACAAAGATGTTTCAATAACAACTTGTATTTGATTAGCACTCAAGAAAATTGATGCTTAGGAATTTTGAAAAGGTTATGTAGCACTAAGTCTTGAGAACTGCATTCTTCATGCTATACAACATTTTCATCTCTTCTGTGAACTGGTTGTTTTATTTGCTGTGGGTTTTTTTATTACATGTTGTTGAATAGGAAGTTTTATTTTCATAGTTTTTCTTTTTTTTTTTTCTCTTTTTTTTTCTTTTTTTTTCTTTTTTTTTTTATTTTTCCCCAGCAGGTGCAGATCTGTATGAAGCATACATAGATATTACAAATATTGATAAATTACTTCTTATGTAAGATAATGCAGTTGAATATTGTTTAGTCTATGCCTCCAAATTCTGGCAAAATCAACAGTTCTGCTTCTTTAGATCTCCAGGAAGATATTTGTACCTGGTGTTTCTTTATTTATACATAACAAAAGCAGTCTCTAGAAAAATGATATGGGAATACAGCTGCACCTTGCCATGGATAAGACTTAAAAATTTGATGTTTGTCATTTATAACTTGAACTCATAATCTTTTCAGCATATGTCAAACTATAATTTAGACTTTTTTAAAGCAATGGTCAGATGCTGCCCCTTAAAGCAGTCTGNTATATCTTTGAGAAGAAAATGGACAATATTGGTGTATTTTAATATAGAAGAAGCAACATAATTTTTTAAAATGTTTTTACACACTCAAAAAACTAATACACTGGACTATTACTTAAGAGTAAATACAAATAATTAGGGTGCATTGAACATTAACTTATTTCCTTTGGAAATCATTGGGAGGAAATTTATTCTTGACACTATCTATGCTGACCTAAAAAGTATCAGCAAAGAGTTCTTAGTAGATTCATATAGGTAACAAGATTGTGAACTTCAGCTACAAAGTGGTGCTGAAGTCTCTCTCAATAACCACTAAACCAAGTGACAGTAGATGATAATCTGATCTATTTGTATTAATTATAGATGTCCTCCTGTATGTGATAGGAATGGCATAACAACTGGAAGCATTCATAGCCTTGTTTGTTATTAAGGCAATTGAGAAGAACAAGGTTAACAACATTCCAGAAACAGCAGGATTATAATAATACCATGCAAAAAAAGACTGATGCTGAGCTTGTTTTATCAGCAAAGAAATCTCTATCTTTTAAATATGTATGAAGATTTAAACAGACAATTTTCTGTAATTTACTTACCTACTGCATATTATCATTATATCTTCCTAAATAAAGAGAGAAGCATAAATTGTGGAGATTTTTGATTATNTTATCAAGTACTCTTGTACCTTGATAATAACTGCTTGGTGGTTTGCTCTGTGGAAGAAGAGCCAGACAAATCTCCCCACCAAATTTAAAATTTGTTGAAGGAATAAATAAAGATTTTTACAAACTAAAAGAAAAACAAATATAGTTGAAGTTAATATATAGCTTTTATATATAGTTTTTACATATTAAGAATTCAGTTGAAAAATTACATTTAGTAAAAGTTGTTTTCACAAAGCTACAATTTGAATTTTTTTACAATGATCAAGATTTGTGCCTTGGTCTTGGTATTCAAAAGGCATCAGTCACTTTTACTCTGAGCAACAAACACTATTTCACAGCTTTCTCAGTGCCTGAGGAATACTGAACCTCTTACTATAGCTAGAGTGCCCAGAATAAAACTACATTTCTGATGATACAGGACTTTGAAACAAATTGGCCTCAAGCACTCTTCTTACCCCAAAAGTGAAAAGAAAGAGAGTAGAAGTTTGCCTGATAGCTGTCAAGAACAAAAATTGGATTCTTAATTGGATTTTTTCTTGAGGGGAAAANAAATTAAATACAGTGTTTAAGAAGACACTAGTTATTTCTACCAAACTGTCTCTTACTAGGATCCTGAAACTGAAGAGCCCACTGCAGAAATCCAAGTTCCCTTAACCTGTGCTCTGTCAAAGCCAGTTCTCTTCGTTAATGTGATTGTCATTATTATTATCTTTAATATCTACAAGGATTTTGCTAATTTACATTCATCAAAATTGAAGAGAAACACAGAAAGAGAGGGAGAATGGAACATATGTATTGTAGAAGGAGGGGAAAAAACAAAACAATTGACTGAACTTGTCTCTCCTTTGGTAGTGTGACTCTATAGCCTAGGAATAAAGAACTTTNATCCTGGATCCCAGTTGCCATTCCTTTTGTCATTAATTCTTATGGTAAAAAAGCTAAAAAAGAATAAATCCAATAAAGATGTTTCCAATCTAGCCTGATATGTTACTTTACCAACATCTCTTTTAATGGATACTTATTCCTCAACACAAGAAACACCAGTCTCAGTGCAGCAAAGAATTTCAAATTTTATACACTCTTAGTAATCTTAGTTGGACTTTATCCAGCTTGTTTAGAAATCANTAATAAGCATGCATTTTTCTACTCACTTTAAATGAGGATGGTCAAGAGCCTGCATATGTAAATGATGCAATCTTACTTACCTCCAACTTTAATATGTACACAGCTGTGTCAGTTTTTTCAGTTGTTTCAAAANAAAAACTAATAAAAATGTAAACAGATATTTATTGTACCTAAACAAGGATTTAACTGGTGATGAACACAGACAAAAAAATAAAGCTATTCAGATCTTCTATATAAATTTGCCACAAAATATGAATTCAGAAGTGTTCCTTTAGCATGCATGTAGAGTTGCAATATAGAGTAGCATAAAATCGACTGCCTGAGTGACTTAATTTTTCTACCAAGTTGGAAATGGCTGGTTTCTGGAACATCAGCCTTTAGATAATGATAATGCTGATGAAGATGAGGNTAAGAATTGTGGCAATCCAATACCTTGAAGACTATGGGGAGTAGATCATAGACATTTTCTATATATATTTCTCTATGNTATAAAGCTTCTTAAACAATCCTGAAGGTGTGAAACTCCCACATAGTTAAAGAGGGCAATATGTCTGTCTGTCTATTTCATTTCTATTAACCAAATAGTGCAAACTACATCAAAGTATTTTATCAACTTTTTTGAAAGAAGTAGTTATGAACTGTCTAAACATCTCTGTAAATCTGATTGCACTTTAATAGACTAGAAACCTTTATTTTGCTGAATTATTTATCTAACTCTTTACTGATAGTTACATGAGACACAGTATGCATAAGTACTTTTGATAGCTTTGTTATTACAGAGGACTTAAAAATACCCTACAGGCATTAATTGCAAAAAAGCTATTTAAAACAAATTGCCCAAATTGAGCTTGTCTTTGATTATAACAGTGTGTGGTGTGTGATTACAGGGGAAGGGTGGTGGTTTTTAGATGTGTGTGTGTGTGTGTGTGTGTGTTCGTCAATTCCAATTTATTGTAAATTGTTCATAACAGATATATTATAAAACTTCATCATGCTGAAAATTTGAAGATGGAGTCAGGTCAATAAAATGAATGTTTCTTCATAAAGGAAGTATTTATAGTTTAAGAACTTCAAGAATTTTGAGAATATGAGTAGCCTCCTCATGCACACAGAATTAATACAGTGAAAATCTAAACAAGTCCTTCAGTGAAATTAGTGGTAAAATGCTTCATATATGTAAATTTTAGATAAGTTCTGGAGGAAAAGGTGATGCTGCTTCAGCAAATGAAAAGTTCTACAAACCTGAGATATGTTGGAAGGTTGTCCAAATAGAGACAGTGGAACAGTCTCTGCTGCTCTAAAGTTAACAAAATTTGTGGCTGATGCAAGACATGAATATTATGTAGCACTGATAATTTTTAATTTAATAAAGATTTTGCATGAGCAAATCTTTCACAGGAGAATAAAATGATATGAGATTAAAAAGAAAAAAATAGCTAGTGAATATGAGCTGAGAACACTTAGTTAAACTTACCGAGTTCAAGTTGTTCTGTGAAAATGAACTAAAAGTGTGTAAAAGTCTGTTTTTCTCTGGTGCCTTAAAAGATGTTTTTCATTGACAGTTAATGTCAATCATTTCCAGATTTCAGCTACATTTTTAGGACAAGGAGGTACCGTTCAGATAATTCAGGTCAGCCTACCGAAAAATGCAAACCACCACTTTAAAGACAAAATTTGATGGAAAATTGGTGAAAGCCTANTGGCCTTTTACTGAACTGATGTAGAAAAAAATCGTAAATAAAGCAAAACNTATCTGACTTTCTATTTGCATATTGCTAAATTCAGCATGTCCTTTTTTCAATTTACTGGTTAAAGTGTTTTTTAACATCAGAGTTGACATTTTGTTCTGCAAAAATTATCATAACCTGTGAAAAACATGCCTCTTAGCATTCTGTTTATGCCATTTTAGTAACTCATTCTTTTATTGTAAGGCATATTTTCTAGACTACAAACACATGAATATCTAGCTGTAGGTGCTCTGCCATCTGTGTTTATCTCAGGTTCCATCGTGGTGGCTTCTCTTACAGGAACAGTGTTTTGAGACATGCAACTGCACTGGGTAATTCCCCACAATAACCCACACAACAGTTCAGCTGAATAATATTCCNGGGAAATATTTGTGTGGTAAAATCGCATGAAAAAATCCTGCTTCAAATAGGATCTTCCCACACAGATAATTTGGATCAATAACATCAGAAGGTAGGACATAGTCTTTGAGGGTTTTAGTGAATGAAGTATAGCAGCTTCTTTGGAAGATCAGCACAAGATAATACCCACAAAATTTTCCAGATTTTTTTTTTCTCTTGATTATCATCCAATGATATTTTTCTATATTTTGTTCATTGGATATTTGTAATATGATAATGCCTATTAATCTGGAGATAAAACACAACAACTGATTACTCTATACACTGTACAAACATGTAATTTTATATTGCAGCTGCTTCAAGTTACTCACAAACTNATTTAACATCTGTAGAATACACCCTAAATATACATTAGAGGGAAGCAATGATTAAAGGAACAGTTTTCATGGGATTTCATAAATTATTTATTTGGCCTATCATAAAACTTGATGTGATAATCTTCCATAAACACTTCTGGAATGAATCAACTGGCTAGAATAAGAAAAGGTTAGTGTATCGAAGTAAAAATCCTTGAAAATCCTAAAAATATTGAAAGTACTGCTTGCAGATATGACTTTAATCACCAGCATCAGTCTCATTCTTATGGTCCTTTAAAATTTTATGCTTTTTATACTCTTACAATTTGAAGAAACAGGTAGTCTAACAGTAAAATTTTGAAGTATCTCTAGTCAGAAGAGCTCAAAATGCATCTTGTTATCTTTGGTACTTCTCAAATGTGGGGAAAACACAATTGCATTAAAATACTCTCTATTTCTTTAAAAGTTTAGCACTGTGCTCTGCTTCTGTGACAAGTGGATGGACTGTGCTGACCACTCACTTACCATCACTGGTCAGTTAGAGCCAAAACATAGAGTAGGTTTTATCACATTGCAATGTGATAATTGTGATGAGTTAGATGTGTACATTCTAGACCATGGAGGTAGAGTTTAGAGAATAGTTTAGTGTCCAAATTTAAATATGTCATGTGGTTCATCTAGTAGCCCAGCCCAGATTTCTCCATTCCAGAATGACAAAGATATCTTATGNTAACCAGCTTCCTGAAGAGATATTTAATGAAATATCAGATGTAAGTAGTCACTTTTTTGCAAGCAACTGAATGAAGTCCAGAGAACTCCACAGACCACATTTACTGAAAAAAAGATCTTCACTGCTTGTAATTCACTTCAGCTCTCATAAATAGATTTTGATGCCAACATCTAAATTAGTTTGATGAGTCACTTCCAAAGTGAGAATCTCTCTTTAATTGGTCGTATCAGAGAGTACAGANCTAATAATCTCTAGGCATAAATGCATATCTGACCAGAATCTCTTAGTCTTCATATTTCACTCTTAAAATATTAAAATCCATAAAGAAGTAAATAATCTGAATATATACATGTACCATATTGCAGTATAACATGTGCTTAAATATCAGGGTCCATGCCTCCATTCTAATTTTAAGTTATTCCTTTCACTTCATCAGCTGATATTCTTTTCTGTTGCTGTTGAGAGTTGCTTTGCAGAAAAAGTTGTTAATGCTACGCCAGCAGAAAGAATCATCCATAAATTTTTTCTTGATTATGAGAATTGCAAAGATGCTCAGTGATAAAACTCCCTGTACTTCAGCGACTGTACTTCAGTGATTTGTTGCACTTNAGCCACTGTAAAAATTATGAGAGCAGGTGAAATTGTTAAAGAATCAGAAATGCTCTGGTACTGAGCAATCCACACTTGTGAAGAAAGTTCTTTGTGACCATTTTTCTTCTAGTTTTGATTTTGAGAACTCATTTTGAATTTAATGGGAAGACGAATATCTATTCAGAAAGTTTTATAGTTAATAGCGAGTATAATTTTTTAAATCCATGTACAATTTGGGGATTTTGTGTGATTTCAAAAAGTGATTATTCCCTTGCCATAGTCATAGGAAAATATTGCTTTGATACTCNAAGCTGAACTAGTTCAGCTTAGAAAAGTAGAATTTTTTTTTTCTAAAACATATTCCATTTTTGCATTGGCTTCTTCTTGGGTCTTCAACTTTCTGCACAAATGGTGAGATTACAACTATGTTTGAAGGAAAAGATTTAAATTCCAAGNAGCCATGAAAGACCATTCAATTGCTGAAAAATGGAAAGACATTCAACAGGGGGAAGTAAAGGTTACAAAGGGCAGTTAAAATCAATTTAATATTATGGGAAAACAAATATTTAGGCAANAGTTTTTCAGAGAAGCATTTGTGGGTTTTAATGAATGACAGGATGGGCATGTTAGAGAAATGTGCATGCTGTGGATAAAAAAAAAAAATAAATTCACCAAACCACAAAATAACTGACATCAGAAANCATTGAAATAGTCCTCATTGTATGTAATGGAAGAATAATAGGAGAAAATGTATATTCCTGGCTCATTGGAGCTGGATCTTTGATTCATTTGGATTGTGGGCCTTGAGAATCTGGGATGTAATGAACGGATCCAGAAATGAGCAAGTGGAATGATATAAGGTGTCTGTTACACTGACACCAAAATCAAACATTTGAAAGATTCAAGTGATTTATCCCAGATTTAAAAAAAAATAAATATATATATATATATATATATATATAATAATTCATTCTGAATTAATTCAAAGAAAATTTCAAAGAAATGAAAAAGTGTGTTCTGTTCTCTGCATATACATAACTTAGAACAGGAAGCAATGAATTACACTAAANCAAAAAGGCTTTGTTATGAATGCCTTTTACAGTAAAAATGAAGAACTATCTCCTTCACAGGCAGTCTTTAAAGAGCAACAAAACAACTTAATTTCTCCCAAGGAATGCCTAAATCATAACTGTTCCTGTAGGTGACATGGAGATGAACTCCCTGCTTTGCATTGCTCTATGTTGTTTCTACAGTGAAATGACAGAATGAATATTATTAACCTGCTGGTGTTTTTTCTGCCTGTTCTGTTACAAATCCCAGGTACTGGCTCCGTGAAGCTTTTCTCAGCTTTCTAATGAAGAAAGAACATCTTTTCTTACACAAATCAGGATGCTTCCTGATTCAGGATGCTGGAGTAACCACATGCAGGGCAAAATAGTTTCCTATTGATGGGATTAATTTGCTTTCATGTAGGTATTGAAAAGCAGCCACTTCAACTTCAGGTACTCACTTCTGCTTACTTGTGCAGACATTGAAGGCAAACACACATTTCCACAGGGCAATTCATGCCANTTTAAAATGGAAAGACAGAGTAAGCACAACCTAAACATTTCTGATGGCACAATATGGGAGGTGAGCAGAGGACAGGAAACAGTATTTGTAAATTAAGCAGGGATAGATGGAGTTATTGACTGTCTCAGGTTAGGCAGAATTCTTGATGCCCAAACTTAACTTTAAAGTTCTTATGATTCTTGACATTCACAGAGCTCTTTCTTTGTGGAAAAGTGAGCTACAAAAAAATTATGAATTTTCAAATGTCACCTCCTTCTGTTCAATGCTGGAAGAAATATGAGACTGGCAGCCAAATATCTATAGACAATGAAATTCCATGGAAGTTAATATTTGTTCCTTGATAATAGGAGTAGCTTTGCTAGGATAATTTTTTTCTATATTGTAATTGATTTAATTTAAATTATATAATAATTTGAATATATCTACATATGTAGTCTTAATTAGCATTTTAGTGGGTTTTGTTAATAAAAAGGAGCATCAAAGTATCACATATGGGTTAGCTGTACTGCAGTTATGCTGAAATAGCACAGAACTTTGTCATAAAACACATTTTTAAAGACAGTTTAAGACAAAAGCCTTTACATCTTCAGTCTTAGCACACAGAGTGCACCTTGCTATACAAGCAACAGGAAAAAATATTTTTAGCTGATTAGCTCTCCTTTCTCTGAAACAGTGGTAATAGGATGTTATTCAATTCCCACACAGGTTATTTCATGACCAATTTCAGATATTTTTACCCTTAAGAGAAACCTATTGCAAAAATCAATATTCCAAAGAATCATGGAAACTAGTCAAGAAAAGCTACATTGCATCATCTTGTTAATCCCCCAGGCAATACAAGTGTAACTCCTGCTGAGTATTTACTAAGAAGACACATTAAAAATAATATTTTACACTCTACTGAGGTAAAATTCCTCAGTTCATTGCCTTGTTGTTTTAGTTTGGTTGTTCATTGTTCTTCCTTATGCTTTGTTTCAATCCATTGATATTCATAATGCAATAACTGAGAAGTGTGCAATGATGAAAATTTACAATACTTTGCTAACTCTTTTCCATGGATACTCAAGAAAAATAATTTGTGATAGATATTGGCAGTTGTCACATAACCAAGATGAAATTATGTGAGTCTTCCAATCTTAACAATAGATTTTCCCTTTAGTCTTGCTTGTTACTTTTATTTCTTCTCTTTCATGTCCTTTATATTTATTTAAGATTNAATTTTTATTTTACTTCTGAGGTAGCATAGTACTGAATTCTGTATATAATGTTGAAANTCTGTTTTAGATCATCTTCCAAAATCTGATATATGACATAAACTGCTATATTATTGTGACTATTCCCTCACTGCTGAAGTCACTAAGTGAGGGAAATTTCATGATCTTAAAAAATTGAAGATTCCACTGTAAAATATTTCTTAATAAAATATTCTTAAAATATTCTTAAAATATTTCTTCTTATTTCTTAATCTCTAAGTGTATGTACCCTTGACTCAATGGTTTGTGATGCAGCCTTTTGGTCTAGATCAAAGATCCTAGTAGAACTTTGAATTTTGCCCACAAAAACACATACAATGCTTTGTTTTGTGGTCAAAATTTTCTAACNTTAAGTCACAGAGGGAGATAAGAATAAATTAATTATCTGCTGTAAATATTGACTATTATCCAAGGTTATGGCTCCATTTTCAAAGGCTGTTTCCTGCTTTCTGTATGGTAAGTCCTGTANCTGCCCTCCAGAACATTACCTGCCAACTTGCTGAAGTGGTAACATGAGATACACTCATCAGATCCCTCTATATGATTAACATTCTAGTTTAAGATCCTTTCCTTTACATCATACTTATGTTTTAGCAATGGCAACATTTTTTTCTAGTTTATTCCCAGAGGGAATATTGTGTTTCATAGGACTTAGTAGTGATTTCTATTCAACATTGCCAAAAACACCCCCTTCAATCAAGATCCCACCAACAGTGGGATTTGAGATGTTGATTAGGCATCTAGAGCACATTTTATTCATATTGTGCTATGCCAGTTTTGTGTGTGTGTACAGGTNTTTTTAATCAAAGTTTTTGCAGGAAGTAATCAAATACTGAACAAGTGTTACATTTATGAGCTAAATTTATACTCTCATAAAAAGGAAATAAAACTTTTTGTCTCAGTTTTGACTGGCATTAAGCATAATACTCTTCTTTAACTCTAAAGCAAAGGATTTTGAATCAGTGTTTTGTATTATTATCTCTGGGACCAGTGTCAGATTAACAAGTTTAGTTATATGAGCTCACTGGGGTTTTTTGAATCATGCTACAGTATTAGTAGACTTCCATCAGCTGCAGAGCTTGAATGAACTGAGAACTTCAGGGAGGCATGTCAGAGGATTTGCCAGCATTGCTCCTTACCTTTTGAACTCAAATTGTACTCCTTAAAATGTTTAGTGCCTTGGAAGTCTTTAACATAGGCTGTCTTTCCCACTGATGCTGTGATAGGTCTCACAGAGGACTGCAGATAGCTACCATNTTCTGCTGTACTGTGTTTCACTCCAAAGGGACAAACTATTTTTTAATAGACGTATTGTCCGGTTGGACAAAACACAATCTCAAATTTCCGTGTTGTGTAAGCATTATCTCAACCTGAGTGCGTAAGAGATGCTGAGTTTAGGTAATCTGACATTTTTTCCTCTTCCTGAATGCATTCTATTTTAGGTAGTTATTTAAAATGTGAAAAATAAATCTGTGCTTTGTTGGAAACACACAATACAGAATATAAAAAAAAAAAATTGCATAAATCTTTGCTCTAGTATATTTCTAACTAGCATTCTTCATTCATGTAAGAATTCCATAACTGTTTAAAGCAGTAGTTGTTTTCCAAAAATAGAAGATTCTCATCTATTATTGAGATGATTTTCAAATAATGATTTCAGGAACTGGCAGAGAACAAAGGCTGCACTGCAGCTGAAATAAAGAGCCTTCCCCACTGGTGATTTTAGGATACTGGTTATTAAAAAATCATTTTCCTGACATTTGAACAGTAAACTCAGATTTAAACTCTGATGATAAATACATCTCTTGGGTTCACCTTCTGGGGCAAGCCTCAGGGATACATCAGAATTAAATAATGGGATTTTTGTTTTATCATTGTTTCATTTATTTTGATTTGGTTGGTTCTTCTAGAACTCATAAAATTTTTCAAATACAAAACTCACCAAACATACCATGATGGGTTGATTTCAGTGCAGAGTAATGAAATAAATGCCAATNTTTTTTTCTTTGTTGGAGACCAAAAAACACAGAATAAACACAAGGTGTCAGATATGAAGAGGAAGAATTCTCAAGTTAGGTTTCAGTCTGAAAACTTATTTCAGAATGCCACCAGAAACGCATTNCTTATGTTGAGCTGACCATTATAAGATAGAATGTATTTCTTCTTTGATAAAGCCAATCTGGTTGCAGGATTTTGTTTTTAGAAAACATTGTTAATACAATTTTTGTTTTTTTCCATATTAATTTTGCCTCTTATTTTAAATATTACTCACTTAGAGAGGGGTATTAGACAAATCAAAATGAGTTGTAGCATAGTACAAACACACACAATTTAGCAGCCCTGTGACAACTGAACTGCAGAAGGTATGGATAATAGAGTTGGACCCAATCACTGCTTGCCTTATAAGTTTACTTTTGAATCTTGTCTTCAGGAGGTCTGAGTAAACTAAGATTCCAAAGAAAAAATAATTAAGAATGAAAAAAAAAAAAAAGAAAAAAATTGTACTTGATCATGCATATTTTTATAGTAATGCTGAAAGAAAATATAAAATATGTATGTTAACTTTTTGCATAGAAAAGAGAAGGCTTTTTTAAAGTTTTGTATGCATGACTAGATAATTTTGCTACCTCAGTTTGAGCATACATTAAAATTAATTGTAATTTGGGAGCATACTGAGGGCTGGAAATCTGTAATTATGCCTTGGTTTTTAATGTTTGAAGTTTGACTCCCAATAGACTTAGTTTAGCAATTCATCAATCATCCTAGACACAGCTTAATAACATTTATATACAGAGAAGAACTGACAACTGGTCAAAGTTGCACTTTACATCATAAATTAGATCTTTGAAGATGACCTAGGATTATTTTTACCCTAATGCAAAACTTTACACTTCATTCCATTTATTGTGCAACCTTCTCTACCATTTTTCTTTTTGTGCTGATTTTATGATAATTTAGGGAGAAAGAAAAATAAAAGCTTTTCTCAACAGTTAACCCAAAAGGTTAGTCTAATTAGAAATATGTTTCAAAGCAACATGTNGATTTTATATGCATAATTACTATTGCCATTAATGAAATATATTCACATTAGTTTTTTCAAGTCATGCAGAGGAGAGCATGATGGAATCTTACACACATCCATTATCAGCACTTGTGTGCAAAGCATCTGACACTGTCCCAATGACATGGAATGCAGAACTGAGTCACCTTCAGCAAGTCTGACAATGGCACCAAACTGTGCCATCAACAAACTGTGCAGCCAGCACACTGGAGGGGAGGGATTCCATCCAGAGGGACCTCCCCAGGCTTAAGAGGTGGGCCTGTGAGAACCTTGTGACCAAACACACCTGGGTCAGGACAATCCCNAGTATAAATACAAGCTGAGCACAGAAAGGATTGAGAGAAACACTGGGGAGAAGGGTTTGGTGGTGTTGGTGGGTGAGAAGCTGAACACCCCAGAAGGTCAGCTGAGTCCCTCGCAGTGACCAAGGGATGTGATTCTGCCCTTCTACCCCACTCTAGTGAGACCCTGCCTGGAGCACTGCATCCAGCCCTGTGACTCCACATGTAAGAAGGATGTAGTCCTGCTGGAGTGAGTCCAGAGGAGCAGCATGAATAGGAGCAGAGGGTAGGGACACCTCTTCTATGAAGGCAGGCTGAGAGAGTNGGGATTGTTCNGCCCCAGGTGAACAGAAGAGAAAGCTCTGAGGAGACCTCAACAGCAGCATTCCAGTACCTGAAGGGAAACTACAGGAAAGCTGAGGAGGGACTTCTTACAAGGGTGTGTAGTGACATGACAAGGAGCAACATCTTTAAACTGAAATAGGGTAAGTTTAAATCAGAGATTAGTGAGGAATTCTCTACAGTGAGTATGATGAGGCACTGGGACAGGTTTCCCAGAGAAATTGTGGATGCACAGTCTCTGGAAGTGTTAATAGCCAGGTTCAAAGGGGCTTTGAGCAAATTGGTCTAGTGGAAGGTGAACCTGTCCATGGCAGGGGGGTTGGAACTAGGTGTTCTTTAAAACCCTTTCTAAACCAGGACTTTCTTATTCTGTGATTTTCATGTATCATGCAGTAAACTCTGTTTTAAATGTGACTGGTTATTTTTTTGTTTGTTTGNTTGGTTTGGTTTGGTTTGGTTTTTTAACACAAATTGGAACACTGTATCTGGTGTGATTTTCATCTGATTTATTAAAAATAAACACAGCCTCTCTATCTATCTGGAGCCTATATGATTTTCATGCATCAGAATTGTATTTATAATAACCTCATCTTCATTCACTTGGAACAGATGGAAAAAATAGCTTTGATTACTGGAATTTATTTTTTTAATGTTGCAGACTGCAGGGCTAGAGATCTTGTTTCCTACTTTTTCTGAACAGTAAAGGAAAGTTTGCATAGAAGAGCTTTGTAGAATCTGTTTGGCATATTTGACAAGGATGACTTTCTGATTCTGACACTTCCTGGGCAGCTTTCCTGTGTAATTTTTCTTTAACCTCATCAGAGGAGCATGAACCAAGGTCTCCAACCTTCCAGTATCTAAAGTACTAAAAGTAATTATTCAAAAAGCTTTCCTAATCTGGTCTTTTTCCATCTGTTCCTATTGAAAGAGTAGTTAAGTCTTCTAGAATGGCTGTAGCAGATAAAAACAGTAGACAGCACAATAAATTCTTAGATAGATGCTTGGTGACAGTGAAATTATGTAAAAATGTATCTCCTGCTGTGCTATACATACAAAAAGAGTGTTTGTACATGAACAGCAGCATAAGTAAGGTTAAAAAGTATAGCAAAATAAACACACAGCTTCTAAATAGCTAAATGAAGCAAAGCAATTTAAACTCTGGGCATCCTACAACTTGATCTCTCAATCACCCTGAGCAACATAGACAGAGTNGAGGGCTAGGAAAAAAATGAAAATCTGTAAAGGAACATTAGAGCATTTGTTCACACTATGAGCTGTCAACAATCATGCATAATTTAAGATTGCAGCAGCTAACAATTTCACCATGTTTTTCTCTGCTTGAGGAGCTGAGTTTTCTGATGTGTTCCTGATGAGATTAGAGTGGCCCTAACAGCATCTTGTAAATAGCCCATACTACTCCTGCACAGAGCACAAATTTAGATTTCACAGATTACAAGCCTAAATTACAAATATTGGTCTTCACCACAGTGACAGAATTATCCAATTTTGTTAATTAAAGAAACATTGTCAAAATGCAGATATTATCAAATTCCCTTTGGTATGATGGTGTATAATAACAAGTTAAAATTGTTAAACACTGTGTCAAAATGTAGACTTTTTTATCTTCTTTCTGAGAAATTTAGCTTTTGTAATCCTCAGTGCTGTGCACAATGTTCTCCTAGTGTTAAAAGAGAGAATGATTCCAAATGTCAAGGGGATTTATGCAAGGAAACAGTACATTTATGTGCAAGAAACAGAAATCAGATGAGGATTTCAACAAAGACAGATAACCAGTATATTTTATGTAATTCACAAAAGAAAAAAAAAAGAAAAGCTAAACAAAGGCAAACCATCCTGATTCTAAGCACTTGTCTTCTTTTTAACCTTGAGACTATTTGTTTGTTTGCTTTCTGGGGATTTTTTTTTCTTCTGTGTGGAAGTCATATANCATTATAAATGTGACATGTTCTAAGAGTTCAGTCTTTAAATTGCAAAGAGTAAGCAATTTTCTCTCTTCTTCATACTTTTTTTTTCATTAAAAATTATTTGTTCTTATGTGGGACCTTTTAGCAAAGTTTGAAGTAGAAAGATAGTCAAAATATTAGATTAAAACCTATCAAAATTCAATTAATTTTTTGCTTACATGATAATATTTAGGACACAAAAGAAGAATGGTACGACTATAAACATCAAATTAAGAAATCTGATGCAATCAAAAAAGATGTCATTTTCATTCTGGAAACTAGTAGAAATAGATAAATCAGTATCATGAAAAGGATTTTAGCTTCATTCTCATATATGGAGATAGATTTATAATTACTGTATTTATTCATGACATGTTATTTTTTAATACAAAATGTTCTCATAATGATCTCAGAAGCTTGGCTATTTAATAGGAACATTCATTTATGCAAAGCCAAATGCCAAACAGGTAAATGTGAGTTCACACATTCCAGATATAAAAGAGCCAGGCTGTGACAGGGATATTGTTTAAAGGTTTTCTTACTTCCTGCTCTGTGCTGCATAGTAAAATATTAAATTTTCTGGGATAAAACCTGCAAATTATTCAAATGATATACCATACCATACCATACCATACCATAATATATAATTTTTTAACATAAGTGTATGTAAAAATCCCCAAAAGTTTCTAAGAATGTTTGCCAGATGCTGCCTACCTGCTGAGGTATCAAAGTCCTTGAAAGGAAATATGACCATCAAAATATCCTACATTTTCTGCAGGACACACTAAGCTCCCTATACATCAGCAAAGTTTCTCAGGAAGATATTTAGTTTCCTCTTAAACCATTCAAGGTTATAAAAGCTAGGTCACCTGCTTATGTTAATCACAAACCCCAGTCTGATAATTATTTGACTGAAATCACTACAGTGTTCAATACTGTAGAAGACACAGTGACCTGGCACATTGTGTGTCCCTTTTGTTCAGCAAGTACTCCACTCACCAGGGTGAAGGATGACAGAGCTCAGTCACTCAATCTGAAAATGAAAGTCTGAACCAACATCTTTTAGGTGGATGCTTTAGCCAGAAGCTTATAAAATTGATTATAGCCAGAGAGCCAGAAGATTGTTCTCTTTTATGCTGCCTTGTTGAAAAACCTTCACTTTTCATGGGACAGAGAACAAGACTATTCNTGTATATTCCAGGAGCTAAAATGTGTTCTCTCTTATCTAGAAAAAGGACCCTGAGCAATACATTTTATGTTGCTAGATAAGAGAGAGGTGAGGATGTATCCCTGGCTTCAAGGATAAGTAGAAGAGATTACCTTGTGTTCACATTTCATTTCAGATTGTTCCTTTTTTTAACAGGAATGTCTCAGTGGCCCAAAGAGGGTCAGAAAGCAAGCCAACAACTCTGCAGTGTCAGCAATCACAGCACTCAAGCTCACTCCCTAGCCTTTTACTTAATAGCATAAATATACCCTCGGAATCTCTGTAATGCTCAAAATAATTTTAAAAATATCTTCATTAAATTCTCAACAAAGTAAATATTTTATATAAAGCTGGATATTCCATCTCCTAAGCTCTGTGTGTAAATTCTCTCTCTGGCAAAGGTAATAATTCTTAACAAAGACTTGATATGAGAGTTTGGATGCAGGTCAATCAAAGCATTCCTTTGAGATGCTGAAGATGCAACCCCCAGCTAACTACAGGAGAAGCAGAACCTTACACTGGCTCTGCCACATCCATAGCTGAGTGCTCTGACCCTTTGAATACACACCATCTTCTTCTGGCTTACATCTGAGGAGTGAATGTTCCAAATGCCTCAGTCTCAGTAGAAACATCCATAGCTCTGAGTTCTGCTTGTAGTCTTNCTTGAAAAAGGCAGAGCTGACACTTCCTACTCCTTTCTTCATGTTTCCTTTGGAGAGGTTGTACCCCAAATTGTATACATATATATATATATTGTATACAATATTTCAAAATTTTGCACTTAAAATTCCACTTGCAGATCAAAATATATTTTAGATAATCACAGTTTCATAGACCTTATTCATTGAAGAAACACAATTCTTAAGCATTACTGTTTCAGCATCCTAATAGCAAAATTCTCTCAGCTAGAATCCCCCAAACTATTAATTGTATTCTTTTGCTCCCTTTAGCTACTGAAGAAGGAAAATAATTTAATCGTGTTTTTCAGTGTTCCAGTAATGCTTTAATTTCTCTAATGGTTTCTCAAAAAAANTTTTTTTTTGTTCCAGACACTGAAATCAATTACATTTTTTTCCACACATACCCCCTACAGAACAAAGTGTTAATTATCAGGAGAATTAAACTGCAGGACATTAATGTATGAAATGACTACTGCACACTTTGGTTTTAATCAATTCAGAATAAATCAATAATCCCTTAAGATCCCAAAGACAAATTTANCAACAAGGAAATTGCCAAAATCATGGTGGTCTAGGGACTTGCACTATCCTGGCTTTGTGTCAATGAAATCAAGGTCCTAGAGAAAAATCTCAAGACATTTGTATACTGGGGGAGCAGAAAGACTTTCAAAAGATAAGTTATTTTTCACTTCACACTGTCCCTGGCTATGCCTGCATATATGTTTTAACTAAAGTAGCTTCTTTGCAGCCCATATTCCATTAATGTATTCTGATTGAACCAATCTACAATTAGGATAATAAGCAGTGATTATCCTATTATTATCTGAGCACAGAATATCACAGTCAGAATAAGGTACACTCCATATAAACTTTTTTCTCACAATTTAATCCTGTTTAATAATTTTCCTTGACCAAAAAAAAAAAAAATAGCATGCCACAAAAGACTGTACAAATGAAAAAAGAAGCAGATTTTTTTACATTCAAGGAGAACTTAGTATCTTAAATANATTAAAAAAATAAATTTTATTAGAAGGCTACCTTTGCTTCTACCTAATGTTGGAAAATTTGCTGTTGAATTAATTTTCACAATTAATAATGCCTTGTAAATAATTTACTTATTTTTCTACAATTAGATAATTAAAAAAAATAATTATCTAGCCTTCAGGCTAAATCACTGCTCAGGCCAAAAATCCAATGGCATCCTGGTTTGAAACAGAAATAGTATGGCCAAAAGGAGCAGGCAGGTGATGCTTCCTCTGTACTTGGCACTGGTGAGGCCACACTTTGAATCTTTGTGCATTTCTGGGCCANTCAGTCCAGGANGGACNTGNAGGTGCTGGATTGTGTCCAGAGAATGGCAATGGAGCTGATGAAGGGCCTGGGGTGCATGGCCNANGAGGAGGGGCTGGGGGAGCTGGGGGTGCTGAGCCTGGAGAAAAGGGAGCTCAGGGGAGAAATCTCCCTCGTTATCCCTCTCCACAGCTGCCTGCAAGGAGGCTGTAGCCAAATGGGGTTTGGCCTCTTCTTCCAGGCAACCAGCAATAGCACAAAAAGNCATAGTCCTCAGGTGCACTAGGGGAGGGTTAGGTTGGGCATCAGGAAGAATTTATTCACATAGTGGAATGGGCTGCCCAGCGAGGTGGTCAAGTCACTGTTGTTAGAGGTGTTTATGGAAAGATTGTTTAGGGAAAGACTGGGTGAGTCACTCTCTCTGGAGGTGTTTATGGAAAGATTGTTTAGGGAAAGGCTGGATGAGTCACTCTCTCTGGAGGTGTTTATGGAAAGCATGGTCTGGTTGACATGGTGGTGTTAGGTTGTAATTTGGGCTCGATGANCTTAGAGGCCTTTTCCAACCTGATTGATCCTGTAACATTTTAAAAAAACTACTCCATGTTAAATAATAGCATTCCCTTAATTTGGACAAAAAATTGAAATCAATTTTGCCTCATACCATTACAAACTACTAGAACTTTAAAAACCCCCAAGGCTGTCCTGCCGCTCAACGTCTTCTATAATTGCCAGATTTTTATCATATTGTCCTTTGCTTTTTTNCCATTTAGCTTTTCAGTTTACAAAAAAATAATTATGCCAAATAATTATCAGTGCCAAATCCACCTTTTAAAAATATTTTTACAGACCAAAAATATATAACATAAAGCACTGAGCTGTCTTATTTTTGATGTCTTGCAGCATCCATAAACAAATTCTAAGACAAGTAAGAATTGTTTCTTGCAGACANATAAATTTATGGGGTTTAATGTTCATTTTATTAAGTCACAATCACTAAAGGTTTAGAAGCGTTTGAGGGGGTATTTTTTGTGTATTTTGGTGGGGTTTTTTTCCTAAGAGTTATGTTTCAGGATAAAAATCTCCTTTTAAAATATGTAATTCTAGTTACTCACTTATGATGAGGAAACCCAAAAAAGTCGCTATTCAGTCAATTTTTTTTTCAGTGAGAGTGAAGAATTTCATTAACATTCCACAGATTTCACCTGAATATTTTTTGTCTCATCCACTGAAAAATGCAATACCTAACAAATGCTTGACATGTTTATGAACTGGAGAAATAGTGTAGAGTAACTCAAGTCAGTAAGACAAAATATGAGCTATTTTTTAAGACAGTGCTGCTCCATTAAGAGCACTGAGTGGTTTACTGTATGCATGGAGAAATATTTGAAGCAGAAAATACAGAATTCCTATAAATTCTCCCAGTCTCTGAAATATTATCAGAGTGAAGGTGAAAGTTTAAACTTTGCCTTTTGCCTCTCTCCCTCGTTTCAGAGAAGGGGATGGAGTTTAGAGGTCTGTCTCTCTATGATTCTATGAATTTTATGATTCTTCAATTTATGGACATTTTTTGACATTTCAGAGGGGTGGCCCATAGCCTAAGGAAATTATATTTTTACATTTATCAAAGGCTGAGAACTGGTGTGATAGCTATTAAGGATATATTGGATAGTGTGGGATCTGAGCAGGATGAAAATGGTGTAGAATCAGTGGTGGAGAACATGCTGGTTTAGGAAAGGTAGAGTTGATTTTCATCACAGTAGCTAGTATGGGTCTGGTTTGGGGTTTGTGGAATGATGTTAATAACACAGGGATGTTTCCATTATAACTGAGCAGGGTTNACCTAGAGAGCAGGGCTGATATTTTCATCCTGCTGGAACAGAGATCAGGGTGGGGCTGCACAAGAAGCTGAGGGAGAGGACAGGTGGGACAAGAGACCCCAGCTGAANAAATAGATAATGTACACCCTGTGACATCATGATCAGCAATAGATGAGGAGCAGGTGTGCCTGGAGGCTGTTGCTCAAACACTGGATGGACATTATTTTTTTGGTTGTGTATCATTGTTTGCATTTACATTACTTGGGTTTTACTTCTTTCTCTTGGTTATTCTCTTTTTCATTANAATTTACCATAATTTTTGTTATTACCCTTTATTTTATTGTTATTATTTTTATTTGAATTATTAAACTGTACTTCATTCAACCAATTTTTCTCATTTTTACCCTTTTGGTTCCCTTCACCTCATCCTGCTGGAACATGGAGTGAGCAAGTCAATATGTGGTGCTTAGTTGGTGACTGGGGCTAAACCATGACAGTAGACTATTTTTAAAGTAACAAAAAAAAGAGAGTGGGAAAAATTGATATAAATGTGGGTTTAAATGGAATTTCAATTTTATCATTATAAAAATATTGGACATGACATTTTCTCACACACTCATTTTTATTTTCAAAAGTTTATAAATCCAATTCAATGCTTACTTCTGCCTTTATGTACCTCACAAATCTTTAAACCAAGAATTCTAGGCTATCTTGCAATTTGTTTTCATAATGAGCTTAAAGCTCATTGTGATGATACAAAAGAAGAGCTTCTCATCTGACTATGATGTGAGTCAGCTGTATACAAACAAATCAACATTTTTCAATGGAGAACAATGCAGAAAACATTCTGCTGCTGTGTACATAAATGACATTGTTAAAAATTGGTGAGAAAAACCACCCACATTTTGTTGCCAATATTTATATTCAAAGCTAGCTTTTGAATCTCTGTCTCTGGAATTTTTCATTCACAAACCTTCTGCCTTGTGCAGAGATTCAGCAAGAAAGATATACATGCTTGAAAGCAGATGAAGGTAATTGTTGGCTAATACACACAGCAAATAGCTAAGATGAGCAAGCTCTTGGGCTGAGCATTAACGTGCTCACCATCTCTGTAACACATCCAGTGAGTTTTTGCTGGCCAAGCAGTTGTCAGTCAGGTGGGAAGGGTCAGGCTCTATTACTCTTTGAAAGAGGATAATCCTCAGTATTGCTGAGTTTCCATCTTCTGATTTTCTGTTTTTCCTTTAAAATTTTTGAATTTTTCTTGTTAGTCTGTAACCTCTTCAGCTCCTTAAGTATCTGCACTTCAACAGTGTCATCANATCTTGCAATTTTACATTTTCTTATCTTGCATGGCTCTAGTCTAGGTATTTTCTCACAGTTTAGCAGTTTTCCCAGATGTCTGAGCTGAGGTTATAATGCTGTGCTATATCAAAACTAGNTCATGATTCACAAACAGCTGAATCTCTAAGAGGAGGATTGCAATTTCATCAGAATAAATAATAATAAACTTAATAAAACTCAGAAAATCTGGGAGAAGGAATGGATCTCTNGGGAGATCCAATCATATGATTATTCAGATGGTCAGAAAATGCTTCACTCAATGCTTCAAGCACTGAAGAAAACTGAACTTACATTTATCAGAAAGAAACCCACCTGGTAATCACTTTGGATGGAAATCTAAGATATTTTCACATGATCCCACAAAGGCATCTTGCTATTGACAAAAAAACAGACTAAAACCACCCCACACCACAGCAAGCAAGAACAAACTCGCAAAAAACCCCAACCCAAACCCCAGAATGCCTAACTGTGTTTTCTCTAAGCCAGCCTGAAATGGCTGTCTAGAGTTTATTTATGAAATGTATTCGAGAAAAGAGAAAGAATAAGAAAAATTAATGAAGACTGAAGTTTTACAATATAACTTTTAAAATTGTTTTCTAAGATGTCNGTTCTTTTTGTCACATAATGAAAAGGGGCCCATTTAACATAATGAAACATAAGAAATAACAAAGATAGAAAAGGAAATGTTTTTTTTTTTCCACAGAGAATTAAACTAATCCCATGTAACTTGAGCTGTTGTAAAAGTTGACTTTTCCAAAAGAGGCCTTGATAGAATTTATGTTGTTCATTTAACAGAAGATAACACAAAATTGTATTGCTAGGTTCTTTTTGCATGACCAAAAAAAAAAAAATTAAAAAGATAGATAGATAGATAGATAGATAGATAGATAGATAGATAGATAGATAGATAGATAGATAGTATGAATTAGGGTAAAACCTGATGGATAAAAGGAAGAGGTTAGACAAGGACTTTGAATGATATGAAGCATTCCAACTTGTAGAAAAATAATAAAAAAAAACTTATGCAGCTATCTTAAAAGGAAGTGTTTCAGGAAAAGTTCTCTATGGCCATACAAATAGCTTCAGAACCATCTGTATTTTCCAACTAAAGCAAAGAACTGCAAACAGACACAAAGAGTAGACTATAAATTACCACTACTAGACCAGTTATGTGGACTGCTTACTTTTCCAGGGGTTCATGTCCTAACTAGGTCGTGAGTTAACTTTATTTATTGTTTTCTGCTTGTCACTCTTCCCATTTTTCCTTTTCTTTTGAGGGCCTGAAAGTTTTGGAACAGCATTTAAATACCAATGTTAGGGCTCATTTAGATTTATATTTTAAAACAGACCAAGCATACTTTTTCTGCCAATAAAATAAGATACACGTTTTCTTGAATCATATAAGGTTGCTTCAGTTTATACTTTATTCNATAGCACTCTTCAGCCACAGCATTTTCACTCATTTTCTGACTTGCAGAATATAGGCTGGAGGCACTAAAATGTGGTCTTCTTCAAATTTCCTCATGATCTCTGCTAAGGAAATTAGATATATGTGAGAAATTATCCCAACATTATTAACAAATCCAATAAATTAAATATAGTTAAACTAAACTATGTGAAGATACTATTCCATTAGGAACNTGGGTGTCTTAAACTGTAAAACAGAAGATCCTATTTAGCACCTTCATTAGATAATATGATAACTTTTAATAGTTCTATCTTGTATAGTTGAAAAGTTCTGAATATTCTATATTGAATATTGAATATTGAATATTGAATATTGAAACAGTGATTTTTTGAGATAAGTAATAATCATATTTTCCTTTGTATTCCACTTGAGAAGCCAAACAGTGCAAACATTCAAAAGCATAAAAAATGCTGCCAAAAGAGATAAACCATCTTTAAATCAGATTTTTTTTCTGNCTTTATGTTATAAAACAGCACTGTATGCTTTTACAATATATATGCTTGTTTCTGTACTACCCATGGAGCATGGGGAAACAATAGACATTCGTGTTTCTCCTGAGAAGAGAGTCAAATAAGAGAAAAAGATCAAGTCCTAGCTTGTAGCTTGATGAATAAGCATGAAAATTTAGACAGAAAACACAGTGTTGACATAGTGACTCTAGGTAAATGTATTTACTGATTATCCGTGAGAAAAGTGTGACATTCAAATATTTTAAAAAGTACTGGATATAACAGTGTAATGTNTCCAGCCATCAGTAGACTTTTGGTGTGGGGGAGAGGGAGTGGGCTGTTGACTCCCACCATCCATCAATGGCCACTTCACTGACTCCCAGACTACAAACCAGTACTTTTTTTCTGAATAGGATTCTGTGTGACTGGACCAGTAGCTCCTTTCCCATAAATTTGAGTCAAGTTAGATTCTCAGAATAGTCTAAAAAGGCCTTAGAATGGCACCAAGAGATGGTAACTGGCAACTTCAGAAGCAGCAGATGGGGTGTCAAGAAAACTGACAATTTTCATGCTTAGTTATTTGACTAAACCTGTCCTGAATGTGACTAAAGAAAGCTTGCCAGGCAAATGCTAAGCTAAGTGCAAGAGGATTGAAAGAGTCCTGCCCCCTAACACCAGCTACTCTCATCTATGCAAACTTTGCAACACGGTGCTGATGTTACATAGTGCCATTTTTACATAGTCTGTAAGTTAAATTTTGGCATCTCCATGGATGTCACTTTCTCCAACTCTCTTATAATTTCCTCAGCTTCATTTTTGAGCATAAAGNTGCCTTTACACTTCAGGGATTTTAAGGGAAATTATTGCAGTTAGAACAGNGTGACTGCTGCCAAGCATAGCACAGGTTTCAGAGGACTTTTCCATTATTTCAGTGTTTAAATAGTGGATTGGAATTTGACTGGAATATGTGGCGTGGGAGGCAAGAGTAGTGGGGTTTTGTTGGGGTTTAGAACAAGATAACTACTTGTAGTGAATCATCTGACTGTCTGCTGGTCTGGGTTTCTCATGACAGCACAGTGTTTGATGCCATGAACAGATTTCCCTTGGCACAAGGTGCTCTAACAGCAGACCAGACATGCTCCACACAGCAGTGGGCATTCATCTCCTGAAGCAGATGAGAGGTTCATGTGAAGAATATAGTGCAGATATTGCACATAATGGGGATAAAAAAAACAACTTTTCAGCCAACAGAGGAACTCCTATTGCCTTGCACAATGGATTTATAGAAATGAGTTGTAAGACTTAAGCACTCCTTGACAGAGCCTAAGTCCATAATGCACTCAAAACAGTTCTGATCTCCTGTGACATTGAGTACATTTACATTGCCAAAAGAAATGAGCTCAAACACAGGACTTATGACTGTTCAGAAACTTTAGCTGCTAATTTATGTCCTACTTCTAGTTTTGATGAACACAAGTAGCCCCCACAGAGACAGCTCTGCTGTGTAGGGAGCCAGCCTTAGACAGTGTCACTGTGAGACAACTGCTGCCAAAGAGCCTCAGGGCAAAGACAATCCTGGTCTTTTATTTAGCAGAATACAAAGAGTTATAGAGATCTTGGGTAAGAAGTGAGCTTCCTGGCTAGGCCACAAAACACTCTGTTAGTCCTTTGTGCTGTCAAGTCTATTTATAGGCCTTCTCACAGAATTTTTTTTCTCACCTTAAATTTTATTTATGAAGATGAGTTTAAAGTCCTGGGAGGGGCAAGAAACAGCAAGAAATGNTTCCCATTGCCACTGTTAAAAAAAGCATCCACAAAGATTTTTTCAGTTATTTTTCCTGTCAACAAAACACATTTTATTTTCTCAGAAAGAAAGGTGTAACTCACATTTAACCTTTCCAAGTCCTACATATATTGGTTTTTAGTTTTTTTTCTTCTGCATGGAGCAGCTTAGGAAAATTAGTCCTTTGGAAAGCACTTACACCCCCAACTCTACATTACAAACAAACTTTTCATGATGTAACCAGACTATTTTGATTATTTTTTTTATCTAGAAGAACATTTTACAGCTTGCACAGAAAAGTTTTCTCTCTGACCACTCCTAACAAGCNGGCTGAGACATGGCTGGCACTCCTTTAAACCGATTAATCAGTGCCTGTTTCATGTTTGTATAAAGGAGATGAGATCAAGAAAACTTAGCTAGAGACAAGTGCTACCAAATGTGCATAGTTCTTTTAGGCTAGAAACACGTGTTGTGACTGGATAAATATGAAATGAAGTTTAACCTGCCTTTAGAGCACNGTTGGGGACAGTCAGAAAATGCCATGTGTTACCAAACAAGAATTACATAGGTGATAGGGCTGCACATGTACTGATCCTACCTGAATGTCTTTGACTGTGGGGATGCCAATGAGACAAGCTCTGATTTCCTGCTCTTTCATTGCTGAGCATCCTCCATAGGAATTTCTNTAATACCTGTTTTTTGTTTTTTTCTTGGAGATATTCTAGCACTACATGTGACTTATTTAAAAGGGTGATGCTCAACTCCTGATGTGGGTGCACAGCACTGTTAATGTGGATACCTCAGGGCTTAAAAAATATTGCATTTCTCCTCATGGAAAATTTGCATGGGAAGNCATGATTGCAGTCTTCAAAGTAGGGCTATCCTAATTTTACTATTCAAGTAAGAAATAGAGTTGGTGTAAAAAACTGTACATTGCAAATCACTGAAAGCAAAATAATTGCCTTTTCTACATCTTTAGCCTCACTGGACATTAGTTCCTTTAATTCAGCTGTACATGACAGAGATCACAAGAGAATCAGCCATGTGACTAAAAGAGATATTAGAACTGCTTTGCTATATGCATTAGCCATTTTTCTTTTACCACAGTCAAGAAAAGAAGAAATAAGGTCTTAAATCAATAATTCATCTGTCATAGCTGGAGGAAGACCATATTTCTCAACTAAGCAGGTAACACCCTCTCATTCAGGGGAAGTCTCTTATAATACTTAGCTAGAACAATGGCAGCATTACCACCACACACCTATTAAATGCTTTCTATATCATCTTTCCTTACAGGCTGCTGTATGATACCACTATCACTGCTCCTTTTTATGAAGTAATAACAGTCAAGAGTGGGACTCTGGTATTACTATAATTAATAAGGAAAAAAAAACAATAACAGCAGGGAGATTAATCTTGGTGCTGTCAGTAAATTTGCAGCATAATACAGAACTGTTGTGGATTTACAGGACTGAATTAATAATGATTCTGAAATAATTCTTCAAAAGTTGATGGAGACCCATTAGTATCTTTACATTGCAATCCCTATGGGCATCAGTGCACTACAATTTTAGTGAAAGAAAATAGTGTTTAAGTAGAAATTCCTGCCAATCCTTCCAGAAACATTCCACAGAAGGAAAAGTCTATGTATAGTTTTTAGTACTCCACTTTCAATATAGCCAGAATATGCAATGATTGAGCATGTAGGTAGTACATAGCCTCTTATACTAGCTTTTTTCAAACAGTAAAATGTCTTCCCCAGAGAATAATCCTCTACTTCTCTGCAGTGCTGCTTTTATAGTCTTTTTTATTATTACTCCACCGTTTCTTCAAACTTAGTAACTAAATGTTACCTAAAAAATAACACAAGGAAAAGAAAAATGCATGCAGATAAAATGGAATACTGGTGCTTTATTTTCTTCCTGTAGTGGACTGCTCCTTTTGGCAAGGTTTCTACCTTATTTTCCAGAGTCTGGAATGATTGGACTCTCAAATCCAGTGCATTGAAACAGGTAGGATAATTCTCCACTCTCTGTATGTGTTCATATATACAGACAGATTTATGTCTGTTAGAGTGTATATGTATATGTATATGTATATGTATATGTGTATGTATATGTGTATGTGTATGTGTATGTGTATGTGTATGTGTATGTATATGTGTATGTATTCCTAATTCATCTGATCCTTTCTACTCATGACAAGTTGACTAGTTTTATGTTTCCCAACTGGATAAAAAGGATCAGGAGAGGCAGATATACACAGACAGGCTTCTGCTTCCCCATCATCCTGCAGACTGGATGATCTAGGCTCCATGACATATCATGGAATCTGTGAGATGATAGATAGTGATATGCCACCACAAACACAAACCAATCAATTCCAGCTAAGGAATGTGAATGTCTTCAATTTCCATTTAGGACCTAAAAAGATACATATTTTTTGACAGATTGTTCCTGCATACACTTATTTTCTAGGAGAAAACTCATGCACTAGTGTTTTTTTTTNAAAAAAGGAACACATTACAAAAGAAAAACAAAATAACATGAAGTATTTCAAAGCTTCATTTATACTGGCAGTATATATAAAAGTTACATAAAGTTTCACTAAAGTTCTGTGTATTGAAAAGATTTGGTTCTTTGTACTGCATTTTTCAAGGCAAGTTTAACTTATGCAAGCTTAAAACAAAAAAGCAAATAAAACCCAAACTACTGATTTGTGATTACATGACTCATGTCTCTTCCAAACCTTTCTTCTGCTATTGTAAGCACTTTCTGTAATATCTTAGGCTGATTTGAAGGTACAGGCTACTTGTATCCAAGTAGAGATATTACCTGCTCTAACTACTGCAAGACTGTGATTAATCAGTGCATACTTTTTTTCAGTGCACTCATGAGACCTTCTTTTTACAAATGAGTCTTACAAATGATGAATATAAATTAGCTAAAAGTTTTCTTATTAAACTGTAAAAAATATTTAAGCAAAAAAAATATATGTCAAATAACTAGGAAAAAACCAGGCTCATCACTGAAATATTCAAGCTTCTTGTGGGGAAAACAAAAANTACATGAAGATTTATTTATGGTATTAAATATTTCTTCTGATTTTAAGAAAATTTTTTAGTGCTGTGCTTGGAGAATTTTGCTGAGTTGAAAGACTCTCCATTCTGTACATTAAAAGTGCTTTTCAAAGAAATTTTAAGTTGGACTAAAACCAAGAGGCTCATAAGTCTTAGTCAGAACAGGGACCTACNCTTTGTAGTTTATTTTCATCTTGCAGTACATTTTGTGGTTTTGGGGTTTTCTTGTTTGGTTGGGGTTATTTTTTTTTTTTTTTGTTTATTTTTTGTTTTTTGTTTGTTTGTTTGTTTGGATGTTTTTGTTTTGTTTTGTTTTGTTTGTTTGTATTGGTTTGGTTTTTTTCTTTGTTGTTTTTTGTTTTTTTTGTTTTAGTTTTGGTTTTGTTTTTTTGTTTTTGTTTTTTTTTGTCGCCCCACCATCAGGATTTCCTATGTATTCTGGCAGGATTCTCACCTGGCACTTTTTTTTTCCTCATTGTGAAAATGAAGAAGCTGCCTTAACCCTTAGCAAATGGGCATGTATGACATATTTATTCATTCAGCCTAACTTTTGGCTTCTAAACTTATTAGAAAGATGAACTTATTTCCTAAGAATCCCTTTCTGAAGGGAGGCACCCCTCTCCATTGATCAGACTAAAAATTTAGGTTCCTAGTTTAATCATGTCATCTGCATGCTAAGACCCAAAATTTGCTTAGAGTGGACACTTNTCTCTCATATCTGATATCTTTGTAATAGTTCTATTTGCAGGTAGAGCATGAATTTAGAAGAAAGCACAGGATATCTAAAAGTCAGTCAACACTACACACCAAGTCTTTTGCTCTAGTCCTAAAGACTGAACTGAATTAGTTTGACAGTTAATTTCAGACCTCTATTTACTTACAGCCCCATAACCTTTGACTCTGCTTTGTTTCCTGCAGGTCAGTCTCTTCCTGGAAGGAATTTCTATGGGAGAAAGCATATGGAGGAATGATTTGTATCATTCATATGAATGAATTAATCTCTGATCTTTGTATGAAACTTCAGATTTGCATTTGTGAGAGTTGAGTAAGAAAACTCCNTATGATTGTGATTTCACTTATCTTTCTTCTCAGGAGGTGCACTTGCTGAAGTCAACATTCCTATTGAAAGTATGTGAAAAAAACTGAACATTTTACTTAACTAAAATATGTATAATAGCAAAAAATAGCTGGTAGCATTTNTATGGCTGTGTCCAGCTGCTAAATATTTAAAGCAACCTTGAAATTATCTGAAATTATTTCTATTCTAGGAAGTGCAAATGAAATATGAATACAATAGAAATGACAATGTAACTGAGTAATATTATTAGTTGCTCTTTTCTTATTATACATCTAGACAGAAAAATGCTGCTTTTTAAAATAGACCATGGATTTTATTATTTGTGAAGAAAATCATTATTATCCTGAATTTATAGGATCACAAATCACATTTAGAAGAGATACTTTTTTTTAAAAGGCTGAAAGATAACTAAAAATTACTAAATTATAGCAAAGGAGTTTTATTTTTAAGAACACTTTACTGTTGCCTGACCAAAAAAAAACCAAAAAAAAAACAAAAGAAGTCTTTTTGGACCAATGCCATTAACAATTTCTACTTTTATTTACACTGTGTTTTGATTTTTAGAATAATTTCTAATCAACTGAAGTTCTCTTGCAGGATTTCAAATTGCNAATAAAAATTTAAAAAATATTTATTAACATTCATGATGACTCAAACAAATTAATTGCATATTACTTTATCATCAGTTGTAGTGAGTTATGACAAGGTTGAAAGAAAAGTGGTAAAATAAAATAAAATCTACCTATAAGGGCCTTCTTTTTCTTTGGAATGTTTCTCTCTCTTCATGATGGACCAAATCTCCTTGTTCACAAGGTGACAGGATCAGATTCTCACCCAAGAAACCCACTTTAAACAAGAAACCAAACTGCACTGCTGTTTTGAGCAGTTTGTGTTGGAGTGTATAAAACAGATGTATATGTATATGTATATGTATATGTATATGTATATGTATATGTATATGTATATGTATATGTGCATACATACTTCATATATCTAAAATCAAAGTGATGCTTGTCTTAGGTGTTCACATAAAAAAAGGTTACACATATTTATGTGTTTATAATTTGTGTAACTGTACCACATTAGCATTTAGAAATCTCAGAATGATTAGATATACTTTCGGTGAAAGTTTAAAAAAGGATATTTTTAAAGAAATTGCTATTTATGCTGCTTGCTTTTTTTTTTTTTTTTTT